>VZTO01013950.1:188364-207955 GCA_013400615.1 Syrrhaptes paradoxus
CTCCCGTGAGAAGGGTCCCACGCTGCAGCCGGGACAGACTGTGAGGAGCCCTCCCCTGAGGAGGAAGGAGAGGGGACTGACTGCACCCCCCATCCCTGCCCCCTGCGCTGCCAGGGGGAGAAGGGACAGAACAAAGCCTTGGGGCTTGGGAAGAAGGGAGGGGTGGGGGAGAAGTGCCTTTCTAGGATGTGGTTTCTCTCTCTCAGTATCTTGCTGCTTGTTGTAAATGGTTAACAAATTCAGTTGGTTTTTTTGTTCTTCCCAAGTCATGTTGGCTTGTTGCCTGTGACTAAGTGGTGAGTGAACCCCTCCCTGTCCCTGCCTCAGCCCCCCAGGTGTTTAACAAAGGACTGTCCCTCTGGCCTTTCTTAACCAAGACACAGGTTAATACTGGGCACAGGAGCAAGATGCAGCGTCCCAAACCCACCTTTACCTGTGGCTACTTGCTGATGCTTGAGAAGAAAAAAAAAACCCAAACCCAATTTACACCAGTGTCAGAAATAGCAATTCTTCCTGATCCGCAAGGCCACAGGACTACATATAACCTCAGCACTAACTAAATCTCCTTGCAGCCCATTTAGATACACCAAGAAAGTGTACACTCAACCCTTCACATTGCAGGTGGCAGTTTCTCACCAACTCCTCTCTGTAGGAGGAGGAGGGCTGGTGTAGGCTGTACCAAGTTGCCTGGGATGAGATGGTGGCATGGGTTTGGGTGCTGCCTGTCCTGCAGAAGTGCTGGGCAGATGGAGGGACTGCTGGAGGGGGACTGGGGTAGCTCACACCAGTGGGATCGGCGATGATGTCTGATCAGCCCCAACCCCCAGTCACAGCATCCTTAGAGGATGATTCAGCTGGTGTCATGGTTTTACCGAGAATCTAGAGAGAGGGACTTGAAAAGCTTATTGCTCCATTTTGGGAGAGGAGCAGCTGGCTGGTGCCTGCTCATCCTCCCATTTTCTTTTTCTCCTTGATCTTCTGCACAGCGCTGCTCTGCAAAGCTGACTCACTGCCGGTGAGTGGGAAAGTGAAGCTCGCTCTGAACTCAGGCAGCGTGATTTTCAGATTTTGATCAGGACTGGTTTTTTTGGGAAGGCTAGAGGCTGAAGCTGGCCCGTGGGTGCAATCTGGGGTGACAGCTGATGGGCAGGTGCCCTTCTCGGGAGTCCTTAGCATGCTGAGCCAGCTCTGCTGTGGGAGTCATCAGGAATGATGTTAAAGCTGCACAGCTCCTCTCTAAATTGTGGGATTGTGGGGTTTTGGCATCGTGTCAACTATTCCTGAGACTGTTCCCAATTATACTCCTTTTCTTTGTGGTTTGTTTTTTTTTTAATTTGTTGCTTTTCTCAGATAGTTGGTGCACAAGTGTTCTCAGTTATGCAAAATGACTTCTTACAAGGCTTTTAAGTAAATACGCAGCTGGATGGATTTGCACTTTAGTCTTCTACTTGTAGTTGAGTCATGGAAACTGTAAACTGTGGTCACAAAAGAATGCTTGCTTCTGTGATTTTGTTTGTCTGTGAAGACGGTGTCTGGTCTAGAGTTGCATATGGCACTCTTCACGTTAAGTGACAGCCCATAATAACTTCATGAATCCTGAGGTTACTCGAGCCCTGGCAGCATGAGAGTGCTCAGAGATGAGCAGGACAGCAAGGTCTTGGCTCATGAAGGTCCAGCAACTGAGCTCCGTGTTCCTATGGGTCAAAATGAGGTCTGGTGTGTCTAAGTAAGACTCAAGATTATTTTCAGAAAATCAAAGGGCTATTTCTAGAGAAGCAGCAGGTCAGCCCCAGCAGGATCTCTCTGCCTTAATGACGCCAGAGATGTGCAGGGATCTTTGTGGACCTCCTAATAGTTTATGTACAGGCTATTCAGGTGTGAGTTGGAGCAGTTCCTCACCATGATACAACATTTTAATCCAATGCGAGTGCTTCACAGAAGCTTTTTGGACTGCTAGTTCTTCTCACACCTATTCTTCTGAGCTCTTTCAGGCTATAAGCATTATTGGTTGCTGTACTGGGATCTCTACAGACAGGTGGAAGAGCTGGCATGTAGCTGTGTGTAAGATACAAGTTGAAAATACCTTTAGCAATCGACAATTAAACCCTGGCATGTCCCCAAAATGTGGACAGCAGAATGGGTTGCATGTCAGAAGGTGGTTGAGATGGTGAAGGACCAGGATGCTGGGACATTTGCAGCTGTTCTGCAGCAGAGATCCCGTCTCTGGTTTCACCCCCAAGTACAGCCCCTGATGATCAGCAGTCCCACATTTTGCTAATAGTTAGCTGAGGCTGCTGCCAGAGACACATGTGATTACTGGGGAGCATGTTCATGAACTTGCATGAAAGCCCGTCATCCATACCAGGGCAGACTTTGTGCAGGCAAAGCTACCCTGGTCCTCAGTGCGAGCAGTTTACTCCACCCATCCTCACACCCATGAGCTAACAACAGGGTTTTGTCTGGGTAGTGTAGCAACTCTGAGCCCAGGAGAAGGCTTTCTATTCAAGAACCGATCTGTCTCTGGGCTGTGCTGCAGGGCCCTTGTTGGGAGCGCTGAGTTTTCCTATTCTGCAGTGCCTTTTGCGTCCTAGGGAAATGCAATGTTTCATCAGGCACTGATTTTGCTACTGAAGCAGAATCCTTGCTGTCACTCACTCGTGTCTCATGCTGTCACAACACTTCCTTGGACCTGACTTTTTTTATTATTCATTATTGATCATAGGAAATTGTTTCTAGAGGTGGGATGTAATTTATTTATTACCAAGTCTTTCAGTGGAATGTGATTTGTGCTGAAGTCCTTTTCCCTGATTTGTGCTTTGGCAAATATGATAAGACTCTGGAAGTAGGACAGTTTTGATGCTGAAGAGTCACTCTTTAACATCCCAAATACGCAGTTGTAAATGTGGCTGTACCCTTCCTTCTGTGCTTCATTTCTGCTGGTGCCAGAGGCTCCCCATCTCTTCCTTTTAAAATCTATGCTGTCTCCCTCTGCCATGGGTGGCAATAGGTAGGGCCTGACATATATCACTCATATCATATCACATCAATATTATTACCCTTGATAAAGTCACATGAAGTATTCTAGAATAAATTTCTTTATGGAAGGAAGTGAGCAAATGAAATTATATGTATAGTAAAGGCTCTTTGCTAGCTAATGATTAAATATTTTTAAGTACATACTCTGGTATGTTAGCCTGTTTGTCAGAATTATCCCTGATTTTTAAGATTTAAAATATTTGTGGTATGTCAGTGTGTTTTTCTTCCCCATGAAGGGAGGGACAGTGGGGTGACGGGGAAAATGGGATTTGAGTATTCCCAGTCAACTCATTCACTGACACCCACTGCTCTGAGAGCATCCCCAAGAGCCTGTTCCAGCTGCAGACATTACAAGCTCCAGAGATAATCTGTGCAGAAGGGGGAAAGCTCCTAAAACTGGTGTAATAATCTGTAACACCAGAAAAGCTTTCTTAGTCTAGCCTTGATCATATATTTTTTTACAGAGGGGAATGCCATCTCTTTCATTTCCTTCACTCTCTCTCTCTTATGATTTACTTTTTTTTTTTTCCCCCATAAAAGTCTGAAATGTCCTCTTGCACTTCTGCTGCTATTGTACCCAGGATTTTAGTGGGAACATTTGAAAAATAAATACTAGCCAAGGAGCACATTCATTTTTATTATAGCTATTCTTTCTGCATATGTGATGGTGAATTAACTCTATTTCTGCAAGTCTCTTGATTTTTATGTATCAGTGGAGAGAAGCTAAGGCCATAAAGCTTGTTTGGTCCTATAGACATTTGCGTTCTTAAATATGTAAAGATACCCCAGTGGAGCCCATACAGTTCCTCTATTTTTTGTGCCATTTTACTTCAGTGTATGTATTGCTAGCGATTTCCATTTTGTTTAATTCTCTCTAAAAGTGGAAAATCTCTCCAAATCTGCTTCTCTTCCTATTTCTGAGGCTGCCTGTTATTGTTGCAGAGTTATAGCATGGCACTGCCTGAATATAGGCAATTTTCTACCGCAAACATGTTATCATTATACCGTCAATACATTTATTGCTTGAGAACCTCTGGGGCAGTAGTTGCTTTGCTCTAGCGAGCACCAGAGATAGCAGACCCTTGCTAGTCCTAAAGCTTTGAAATAAGTGCCCTGGTCCATATGACACTGTCTGGGGCATTTCAGCAAAACGTGTATCTGCCTAAGAAATCTTTTCCCTTCTTTGGGCTTTTTGACCTGATCCTAATGTATCCCAGGGTTTATAGTGGTGGGGTGCTTGTGGATGTACAGACTCGAGCTCAGTGCTGGTTTTATTGAGTTACTTTTATGGCAGCCTATATCCTTCTGTCTTAATCTCATTTTATGTCTTTTTCCCTCTCCCAGTCTTTATAGTGGTAACTGTCTCTGATATTTAAATGCCCACATACATGATCAGTAGATCTTTAGTGTAATATTTTTCTTATCCATTTAGTCAATGCTGGGTATGGCTGGCCTGACAAGTAAATCTGGGTGATGTGATGCTCACATTGCCTTGGCTTTTCTTCAGTGGTCACAACAGTAATAAATAGGTTTATTGCTATTGTCGGAGACATATGTTTTAAGGCCAGCAGGGCCTTTATGATTATTTGGTTGGAGATTATGGATTGCTCAGAGCAGAATTCAAAGCACTGAGTCAAACTTAATAACGTGGAGGGGAGTACGCGTGATCTGAATGCATCACTCGGGAAGAGACAGCCCTTACACAGGTGTCGTTGTGTGTTGTGCAAGCGTGTGCTCGGCTTTAGCTGTGTGAGCATATCTCTTCTCAAAGTCCACAGTGCTTCCCTGAATCAGGTCTCCCAGGCTGGAGGTGATGAACTCCTGTGTGCTCTGAGTTTTCTTTGTACCGTGTTATTTACAGTATGTGTTCTTGCACCAGCTAGACCTTGGAATGACAGTGTCTGTCAGCAAGCTGGCTAGTCTCTGAAGTATCACATCAATCACTGCATCTGTATGGTCCTGAAGACTTCATATTTTTCTGAAGGAACTGCTGCTCCCAGAGATGCCATCTCCAAATGACACGTCTCCCCGAGAAAAACACATTCCTCAAGGGGTCTTTAGAGCCACTCTGCTGTGCTTAGACCCTGCTGAGTTGCACGGCTGATTATGGTGCTCTGCAAAGAGTTGTTTCACAACTGTGATTTTCCAATTACTTAAATCACCTGAAACTGAGAACTAAGCCAGCATTCCCTGTTATTTCTTTTTGTTTTGAGTGGAGCTTTTGGTCCAATGTTGCTTCCTCCAGAGAGCACTTGTCTGATGTCTAGCCTTGCCATCTGGGTGGAGATGTCAGTCCCACCCACGCTCCTATTGCAGGTGGGTTCCAGTTTAAATTTAGGGCACCCAACTGCAGGTCTCTACATGAGAGCTAGGTGTCGGAACTGCTGTTAAAATGACCGCAGGGTCCCCGGGCACATCAGGAAGTTGAGTTTAAGTGCCTTACTCTCCAGCTCAAACACACCCTTGCTTACAAAGACCGCATTTCTCCTATCGAAACCAAGTGAAAGAGGGATGCTTTCCTTGGCACCTGTCCTACCAAATCTTTTGGGAGTCCACAGCCAGAGGCTTGGTAAGGTGACCCAAAGGCACTGCTATATGGACAGACAGAGCAAGCAGGAGCTCCTCTGCCCACCACAGCCTGATGTTACAGACATTAATTGCCCAGAGCTTTGTGGTGGATCTGCCCAGACCTCCACCTTGTTGCTAGAGCCCAAAGAAGACCCAACCTAAATATTAGAAAATACACTGAAAAGTGATTGGACAGTAAGCTGATCAGACAGAAGAGAACATTTAAAAGGCTTATTAGCAGCAATTCTCCTGCTCAGGATGCCTTTGCAGGCAGAGCTTTGCTTCTAGTCTTGGTTTGGGCAAGTGATTCACTGACTTTGGGGTTGCAGCAAACTTTGTGCAGCCACTTCTTGTCCCAGGAGATCTTCCCTTTTCACTTTCTTGTAAGCCTGGCTTTTTGATCCCTGTCCCTCACTGGGTGCTCTGTTGCTACTTGGGTTGCAGGTTCCCAGGACCACAAGCCCAACCCTTGTACCACCCATCCTGTCCTCTCCAGCACCCTCTGCCTGGAGCAGGCTCTGCAGCAATTTGCTCTCTTCACCTGATCCAAACTTATTTCAGGAAGGGGAGACAGCTGTGAGTGTCTTCTCCACCTGAGCTACTTCATACAGGTCCTGGTGATAGCAAGGGGTAGGTGGGTGTGCAGTTGGGTAAATTCCCATGACAAATACAGATTGTCTTTAGCAGACAGGGGGGCAAGACTGGATAAGGATTTAATATGAAGCAGTACAGATCGTTTTTTGAGAAAAGGAGCCTAATTATCTGAGGAATTTCATAATTATCCTTTTATAGTATACACTCATAAAAGGCAGCAGGAACTTGGAATTACCTATCCAGAGTAGTTCACCATATTGTTCCTTCTGTGAGAACAATGTTATAAACCACATACCAGTTAAGTTGTTTTAATTAACCAATTATCTATTCAAAGTTTCTTGTAGCTCTCTTTATCTCTGTTCTTTAGCTACAGTACAATATGGAAATTAGAGTAAATTAAAGCACTTTATTAGACAAAATATAATTAACAAAGAAAATAAGAAGTTACAGTGAACAAAACACAGGCCACCCAATCATGCCTGCAACATGTAAAATTATAACTTCAACTCTAGCTGTTGAAACAGAGGAAGCATAATGAATTAAATCAGTTAATCCCAGTTATCCTACAGTTGTGTTACCAGAGCAAGCTGTGTCTGCAATCTGCTGGTGGGCCAGGTGACTTCTGTAAGAGCCCAGAGCCCTCATCGGCACCACATGGGCTTGTTGTCTGTAGGAACCACCCGTGCCTGCATGCCCTGTCCTGCACCAGACTCACACTGGAAGTGGGACCAGGACTGGTGGGACTCTGGGCTGTGCAGCCAGCGCCTATCAAAGCGCCCTCCAGCCATGGTTTCTCCCCAATGGGACCTGATCTGCAGGTCTTGCCAAGCACACAGAAGATAACGCCCCACACAAGACCCAGCAGCTGCTGTGTGCTCTCAAACAACAGCTGGAGAACCCCCCATCTCTGCCCTGCAGGCTTTCTGAAATAACCATTATCAGGGCACTCGTTTGGGACACCAGGCAGATGCCATCCTCGCCTGAGGGCACGAACAGATCCTCTGCCTCCAGGCAGTTAGTTATTCCCTGGGTGAGCTATTCAGCAGCAGGCTTGCAAGCGGTGCTTAATGAAGTGCCTAAAATTGAGATGGGCAGACAGGACTGAACAGGGTTCTGTCCCTTCAGGACTTTCCTCCTGGCTCAGGGTCCTGGTGGGACAACCCGGAGGGGCCAGGACCTGCCTCTTGGCCATGTCGTGGTGGTCTGGCTCGTTCACAGCAGCACTGCTGTGTTGGGAGAGGCAGTGGCTTTCCATGAAAGCAGGGTGTTGCCACTGAGAACAGTGTGTGTGCTGAGCAGGCAACAGCTATCAACAGATAAAACCTGGCAAACCGAGGGTACGATTGCTGCCAGGCTCCACGTTTGCAGGTTGTTCTTCACGTCAGCATCACTCCTGTGCAGCAGCCGCTCCTCTCCTCGTGAATCAAGGAGAGCATTAAAAGCTGAAGCTCCTTGCAAGGCTTTACCTAAGGTATGTGCTTTCAGAGAAGTATTTGGACACAAAGGAGTTGTCTTGTCACTTGGGTAAACAAGACACAACTATCAGGCTCGGTTTGGGGCTTATCAATTGGAACCAGCATGAAAGTGAGTTTTCCAGCTCCGGCTTGCGGTTGCAATGACTGGTTTCTCAAGATAAACTAAGAGTGCATTCAAGTACTTTTCTCTCAAAGTGATATGAAAGTCATTGTTGTTACTCCACATCTTACAAGCCGGTTCCCTAAATAGGATTTCAGAGAAACAAAGTTAATGGGATGCTCGTCTTGAATGCGATTTGAGGCATTACCAGGTGGATTGATGGCAGCTACCCCTCACTGCTCCTCCTTCCTTCAGCTTTCATCGGGATGCGTTGTGCTTTATTCAGTCTCCTATGGGCAATGCCTGTTGTGTTCCTTCTCTTAGCAAAGCTGGCATTTGCTAATCAGAAAGCAATCAGATCTATGGGTAAGAATTAGGAGATGCCCACCCAGAGCACATCTTCTCTTGGCCCTTTGCAGGAAGGGAACAAAGTGTATTCTGTATTTTGGCTGCTTCCTCTTTCTGGGAATATAAAAGGAGCAGTGTCTTACCAGTTTGGGTAAGACAGCTCCAGCCATCTCTGACCTCTGATTAATTGTACAGCTACAAGTTTTCCTGGGATGTCTGTTAATTGAGGCACCGACCAGTAACAATTTGTGCAAGGTGCAGACTCACTGACCTGCTCACGGGGAGGCCACCCTCAGCCATCCTCAGACATCCTTCTCCAGCGTGTTCCAACGTTGGTACTGGCCGAAGATCTCCATTTCAAAGCCATAACAAGGTCCCCTGGTGATTCTCTCTGCTGGCAGGTCTGTCACTGATAGTGGGGAGCTGGGAGCCGTGCCTGCCCCACTGCCCCTTTGCCCTGCCTCACCCGCCCCTTAGACCTACAATGTCATTATGGGTAAAATGGGAACACCTCTTCTGTGGAGCTACGGATTTATTGTTAGCCTAATTACCATCTTAACAGTCTAATCAAAATGTAACAAACAGTTATTATTGCAGCTACAATAGTACTAACACTCTGAATTAATATGGAAAAGCATCATTAATAATGCAGTCATAAAAACCCTGCTGTTTTCTGTCTTGGGTTATGCTCACCCTTCTGCTGTTCCTAAGCCTGGTGGCACTGGTCCTCCTGGAGCAGAAAATGGGTCCAGGTGTCAAAGGGGTCAATGGCAGCTCAAGCCCTTCCCCAGGAGGAGCTCAGGGCAGCTGCAAGGGCCCCTTCCCCAGGGTGCTTGGTGTTGCCTTTACACCTTCTCGCAATGCAGCCTGTTTTCTTGTCACTGCTGGAGTTTGCAAGCTGCACAAAGCCCCCCCAGCCTCAATTAATGGAAAGGCTTGTTTGTTATGTAATTAACACCGAGGTTTGCTGCATCCTCAGGTAGCATCTGCAGAGCTAAGCTGAAACAAGTTAGGCAATAGCCACTAATCAGTGGTGACTGCAGCCAAAATGAGCTAAAACCAGCTCATGGGCTGGGGCAAGCCCAGCAAGTCCCATCACCTTGCTCTTCAAGTGTAAAGCCAGCAGACATTCCCAGGCCCTACGCAGTGAAAATCACATTGCAAAAGACTGCATTTGACCATTTCGGTAGCAATGGTATCAGTAATAATTCATGGAAACCTCAGTGTAGTAAATGAGTCCTTCTACTGCTTCGTGAATATCCGTCGTGCTTTGGATATTGTTCTTCATGTTAATAATATTATATTAATTTTTTTTTCAGTTTAATACTATGTTGCTTATACCTAATATGTTACACATATTAGAGAAATTAATATAAATATTTTACAGTCCTTCACTTTCATGAGTTATCAAATATTACAGCCAGGTAGCTTTTAAAAGATGTGTCAAAATGCTGTTTTGCCAAAAATGGAGCTTTAAACTGGAGTAGGGTTCTTTAGATGCTAGAAGGATCTAACCAAGGAAAGCCATGATGATGTCTTTGGTTTTAAAATAACTTTTTTTTACAATCAATTTTTACTTATGGACAACTGTAACAGATTTTTTTAATACTGAAATTAATTCAGGATGATTTGTTGCAGACAGTTTAATCCAGTCCTTGTTCTAGCTTTTAAATATTATGGGTACTGAGATTTTAAAGGTGTAAGGGTACTACAGGAACTGGCTTTTGTCTGAGGTTCTTCTGCCTTTGGGCCTTGAGTTCCCAGCACTAGTAGATGCTCCTTGAGGACTGAGCTCCACCAATATGAGATAACTGTGAAATCTGAGAGGGCTCCCTTATGCCTCTGCTCTCCCGCTCCTGCTTTAAACGGCTGTGAGAGAGTTTAGCCATGGCTACGCACTGCACAGGAATTTTCATTGACTCCCTGATTTTAGTGCTAGAAAGGCCCATTAAATTATAGTCTGCCGGTTCTTCAGACTGAGGGTTGCTGTCTGCTTGGGATTACAGAAGCTTTCAGAAAGCCTGAGAAGTGTCACAGAAAGCAGCGGCAGCAGCTATTTCAAAGCTATTTGTTTTAGTAATATATTGCAAGTGTTCACACCACCCAAGCATCTGCTAACTGCCCTCAGTTTTAGGTAAAAAAATAATGGACTTCTTCCAGGGAGAAGTGCATGTTTATAACTGCAGGCAATAATTAGAGGCTGGTGATTCAAGGTACTGCAAAAGGAATAGGAAAAAAAAAACACCCCAGACAAACAAAAAACTGGGGAGGGGGAAGAGCTGAAAACTGCTCAAGTACTTACTCTAGGATAAATTTAACCCTCCTGAAATTCATCCAGGCTGAGGTTTTCCCACCTCTAGAGAGACCCTGCAGGGCTGTCTTCAACCAGTGTTCTCCAGGACTTGCCTTGCCCTGGTCCCACCGCCTGCTCCTGAGCCCAGACAGCACCCGTGGGATGAGCCAGCCCATGGGGCAGTGCTCACCTTGTGATGACACTGCCCTGGTCTCCTTGGCAGCTGGAAGAAGGGGGGGTGTCCTCAGGGATCCCCACCCAACCCCTCTGTGCCCCCTGCTTTAGCCAGAGTTGGGTCATGTCCCCAGCGCCTTGGGCTTCATCTCCACCAAGTACAACGGGAGTGCAGGAGACCCCTCTGATGGAGACCCCAGCATCTTGTTGGGTGAATCCCTGTCTCCGTGTTTTTTCACATGCAGCACTCAATCCCCAGATCTACGATTGATGCAGACCACTCTTAGGCTGTTCCTGTGTGCCAGACACTTTAATCCTTCCCTTGTGTACTACAAGAACGTCTTCACAAGTTTCGTACAAACTTTTAATAGCTGATCCAAACAGGCTGGAAGCAAGGTTTCTGAACAAGCAGCAGAGCTTGACCAGCACTATTAAATAGTGATTTTATCCATGTTCACACAGGTCTTGCATGAGGGAATGGAGAGTACATAGCATAAAACAGATATCTTTTTTTTTTTTTTCTTTTTACAGGAGCTTTAGATTTGTGGTAGCTGGTAGGATAAATTAGATAGGAGCTGCTGAGAGATGGCAGGGAGGATTAGTGTGTAGTTCTGGACACGATGGAGAGCAGGTCTGAGGTGAGGATTGTTACCCAATAATTGAGAGATGTTACCCAATATGTTGGGGGGACTTAGGCTCCATGGGAGGAGAGCTGATGTTAGGGTTGGAGAACAACTAATCCAGAGATGATCTTTTCTACACAAGCAGTGGTAGTCACCATCTGTTTTGCACATCACAGTGTGATGGTAACATCCACTGCTCCACTCTGCAACTGGGAATTCCATTTTTCTTTACTCTTTTCCAGGGATGGGGGGAAATGTGTCAAAATCTTGCCGGGTAAATTTGTGAAGAAATCCAGGAGGGACCGTTAATTCTGTATTTCTCTTCTTCATCAGATCACTGCCCTTTAAGTATGCTCATAAACTCATTTTGCTCTTGTATTTCCTTGCAATTATCTACAGAGAGAGATACTTGCGCAAAACTCTTTCTTTTTCCCATGCACTTCTTCATTGCACTGTTATCATTTGCACATTAAAGTGTTTATCCCCCATTTCTCTTTGCATTTAACCTTCACGCTTTGAAGGAGTTTCTTCAGTCCTCTCACTGCTCAAGAATATTCTTGTTTGGGGAACAGAGTTTTCCCTAGTCCTGCAGATGTGCTGACCCTTTCAGTATCTATCACTTCTCTTCCGCTGCCCTTCCTTGACCTGGATGGTTAGACCACAGACGAGTCACTCCAATTAGGTTGTCTATTAACTACTCAAACTCATTTTGGGCTCATTAAATGCAGCTATAAACACCATCTCTCTGCTGCAGTTCCTCTCGAGGAAAGCATTCCTTTCCCAAACAGTGTTTTTTGCTTTCACTGTAACATCTGTGACAACACAGAGCTATTTCCTTAGGAACACGAAGATGTGCTACAGACCCCTTGATGCCTCCAGGCTTGCTCATGGCCTTGTGCAAAGGGACCTACTTATCTGGTCATGCAGCTCTTTTTTTTAAAGCACTAAAAAAACACCAGAAGAGATCTGGAGTGTATTTGTATGGACAGCTAATTTGAGGTTTATAGTGCCTAACAGTTGCTTACTGAGTGCTAGCAGGGTGACTCAGTGTGCTGAAGTTGGGTGACGATGGTGACTAACCCAGAAAGCCACAGTGTCTACCACAGCACTGACCCTGCTCCATGTTTTGACCAGAACTGCTGCACAAAAGGGTTAGGTGGAACATTTTATCTTGTTGACAAGCTATTCACTCTTTGTCAGGTTGATTTCTTTTAGCCTTAATATGTCCCAACAGCTCAGGACAGGCTCAGTCCGATGCCGGAGCTGTAGAGAAGGAGGAGTCGGATCATGCAGGAAGTTGGGAGGGTGGCACAAGGGGCTGTATCTGTCAGTATAAATCTCTGAAGAAGTGGTATAGCAGCATTGCTTCCATGCACCTAGCAGCTTCCACTTCAAGTCACCTTCCCTCCCAGTGGCAAACCTTGGTTGACCTGCCTTGTGACCTCAGGGGAACCCCAGTCCCTAATTCCCTTAACCCCCTGAGAAAAACCTGTCCCCGTGCTCTTGGTTTTGGAGTCCTGTGCACAAAGCAGGCACAGCCCAAGAGGAAAAGCAGCACTGGGGTTTTACTGGTGCCCATGACCTCTGTTTGCACTGGTGCTCCCTCTAACTGGCATCCCTCAGGTCTCTGCCTGGGACACAGTCACAGTTGTGACAGGACAATGTGGTCCCCCAGCAGAGTCTGGACACAGATAATCTTGGCTGGGTCAATTTTCAGTGCGGCAGTTAAAAGCTAGGAAGCTGGATTCATCACGGGTGTTGGGAAGGTGCTAGCTCAGTTCATTTGGGCATCTGAGACCAAGACAACTGAAAAGTGGTGTGGCCCCTTGCCCCCGACCCCCCTTTGCCGTTAGCAGACACACTGCCCTTTCTGAAGGGGGAGCAGCAGGGGAGAAAACCTGGGTGATGGAGAGCAACGAAGTCTGCAGGTAGAACACAGCTCCATGGCCATGCCTTGACATCAAACCATTTGTTTTCCACCTCTCTTAGGGTGTTACCTCAGCTGGGGCTGCAGGAAGCCCCCTCA
Organism: Syrrhaptes paradoxus; assembly: GCA_013400615.1. Classification (NCBI taxonomy): domain Eukaryota; kingdom Metazoa; phylum Chordata; class Aves; order Pterocliformes; family Pteroclidae; genus Syrrhaptes; species Syrrhaptes paradoxus. The sequence continues at coordinate 201,602 of VZTO01013950.1, forward strand.
AACCTTTCCATATCTGGGTATTAGTGTGGGATTCCCAAGCTCAAGTGAGTTTCATCTGCTGGGGCATAATGGGCGTGACACCAGCCTCTTCCTTTCCATGGCACTTATCTCTGCAGGCTGCCCTGAAGAGCTGGAGGACAGGAACTATTTTGGGTGGTGAAAGGCTGGCTTGACACATCCCTGCAGAGAGCATCCCCCAGCACCCGTTGAACTCGGGCGAGCTGTCAGAGAGAAGCCAGCTAATTAGCAAAGATCGTCGTGCTGCAGCTGGGAGAGGAAAGGGTGTCTCTGCAGCTCTGTACACAGCGATGACAGCTTTGGCTTTGCTATTCTGTCCTGGCTTGTTTTTATTGAAACTTTGTGTAGATGTGGAAAATGCACAATTAGAGCCTGTTATGTGATTGATTTCTGGGTGCAGGGGCCTTTCCTCCTTGCCTGGAAGGTCTGGCAGGTATTATTTAAAGAGCTAATGAATGTTAATGGGCACATTATTTGCAAATCTTGAAGTGGAATATTAGATCAGGGCTCCAGTGTGTCACGGTAATCAGCTTTCCCTCGCTTGCTCTGGCTCGGGGGGGAAACACCCTGCAGTCGCTTTGTTGTATGCTTTTCAGATTAATATCCTTTTTCCAATCCAGCGGCTTTTCTCTGGGTGTTTTAGTCACAGAAGCAGATGGCTCACATGCTGGTATTTGATGCCTGACCAAAGGGATTGTCCTGCTCAAAACCACCCCGCCGGGAGCACGAGCGAGTTTCCTGCTTTGTCTTCTCCAGGGGAGGGGGAAAGTGCTTGGAAGGATGCAGGGGTGGGCTGGCTCGCCCACACCAGGGCAGCGTGTCTGTGGTGGAGGCCAGGGGCAGGGGTGGGCACGTAGCATCGTTGCTGCTCGGTGCCTGGCACCATCCCCAGGACCCGTCCTCTGGACGGGGACAAGCTGTGGGACCACCTAGTTCTAGCCAAGAGAGCCACTCCTGTGGTGAACATCTTGCTGGGCTCCTCACTGCTGCTCTCAGCTTTTGCTCCAAGCTGCCTTTCCTCCAGTGCTTCCCAAAGCTATCTTGTCTGTCACCACTGCTCCCCACCTCAGTGTTTTCCCCGCACCTCCATCCCTTACCCCCAGTGCCCTCCAGTACACCCACATCTCTCCAGGGCCAGCCCTCCGTGCGGGCTGGTGGACCCCTGCGAATCTTCCCCAGTGTGTTTACAATGAGAACAGAAATAAAGGTTCATGTCCTCTCGTGTTTCCTGACTTTTGCACAACCCCCAGAGCTGAGATCTGGGGACCTCTGCCCCTCTCAACTGTGGCTTTGTCTGCCCCATCAGCTCTAAATGCCTGGCAGACCACGGGATATTGTTTCTTTTAGAAAGCCGAACTAAAAAAGAGGAAGAAATCACAGGTGACTTTCCAAATGCTTTTGCTGGAGCCTTTCCCAAGATCTGGATGAAGGAACGGAGCTGCTGTACAGCTAAAAGCACAACTCTGTTGCCTACCAGGGGGTGCCCAGGGACGAGTGTTGCTCCTTAGCATCCCCAGCGAGCTGCAAAAGCAGTGAGTTGTGAGGTTGCCCAACCTCTGGGTGACACGAAGCTGTGATTTAGGTGTTTTACTTGCTGTGTTGTGCTGCACACGTAGAGGATCCAAGTGAGATGAGCAGCACCCAGGAGCTGTGCTGTGGAAGATGGTCACTGCCCTGGGTGCCTGCAGGTATGATGCAAGTGAGCAATGGGGCAAGGCAGGCGGTGTGATGCCACAGGAGATCAGCAGATTAATCATGGAAGTAGATTCACAACCTAGCTATAGATTGTCAGTATCCTCCTTGGTGAATCAGGAGGATTTCTCCCTAAGAAGGGGAAGAGTTTTCTGCTCTGTACTATACTTGCTCTGTTGCCTCCAGGCTTCTCCACATCTTCCCACCCGGTCTCCTTAGCTCATTGGTGCCAACCTACTTCATGTTAACAGCAATTCTACTGTTAACAGCTGCTGTCCGTGTTTGTCAAAAAGAAGCTTCATACAAATATATGATTACTGTATGAGCATTGTATAAATGATACTTGGTTATGTCTTAAGCTAAAATCACAATATACACTTTTATCCAATCCTGATACGTTTATAAATATATTTAAATGGATATAAATATTTATAAATAGTTTCTGTAATCTTCTGTAATTAGGCTTTAAGCTCTGTGACAGACAGCATCTGTTTGATCTGCGTGCGCTCTCGGCATGTGTGTGTGTCAGGTTTCTCTAACAAAAGTGTCGGAATCGGGCAGATGCCTCTGAAGGGAGCCAGCGTACCTTGCTCCTTCCCTTGGGAAAAGGCAGCCTGGATCTGGACCAGCCTCCTGGCTGCAAGAGGAGGCAGCGAGGAAAAACCAAGCAGGGAGCTGGGGGTCTGCAGCCCATGCCCAAAGGCTCTGGAGGGGATCAGGGGGTGATGGAAGGACAAACAGCCCAGCAGGGCTGATGCTGAGGCTGCTGCAGCTCTGTGAATTATTGTCAGCTGGACTGGGTCTGGGAGGAAGAACCAGCCGGTAAGGACGTGGCGGGTGGGAAAGCTGTTCATAACCCTTTTTTATTTCTACTCGTAACTCTTTTCATTTCTACGCTGTTTGACTTAGTTGCTTCGAGCTATCTTCATTTCAGAACAAAAGAAAGTATCCTAATATATAGTCAAACAAAACTGGCCCTTTTTGCTCTAAAAGCCTTTTGGGGATGCTCTCTATGCAGAAGAAATGGGGTAGGTTTTTCTTAGGGCTATAAGCACCTGCTCCTTCCTTGGGATAAACTGATGAGCATGGTGGTGGCAGGGCAGGACTATCCATGGCCACACAATGCCACCAGGAGCTCCCACGGGTACCTCCCCAGCACCCAGGTCCCAAAGCATCTGCTGGGATAGAGCTGGATGCCCACCTGGACTGCTCTGTGCTCGTCCTTTTATGGCTTGGGACAGGCTGACATTGCTCAGATGACTCCTGGCTATTGAGGCAACACCATACAGTGACACAAAGCAGGCAGAGAAGGATGCTTAGACTATCCCACCTAAGGATCACACAGGGGCTCTAGCAGGACAGGACATCTGCTGCTTGGTGCCAAGGTGGCTTCATGGGTGTGTTCAGTGAGAGAAGCAGAAATAACACTGCAAAAAGCTTTACTGGGCACATCCTTTTTCCTGGAGAACCCTCTTTGGGGATGACAAGAGAGGCCATACTCTGGGGAGATGCTACCAAATGGTTCCGTGCTCAGAGGGCACAAGTGAGACAGGGAGGAGGAGAAGAGGCAGAGTTTGCCCAGTCTAGTTCAGATGGGTGCTCTGGAGGGTGCTCACCTCCCTGGATCTGTGAGGCTGCACTGGAGAGATGTCCCCAGCTCCCATGGGTACCGTTCTGTGGTCCTCCACTATGCATGTTGCTTCAGGGATGGCGGATGTCTTCCCCGTCCGTGGCCTGTTAGTCCACCCAGCCCAACTCTGTAACTACCTCAGGCATGAGAAGACAATGTTTGTTTGGCCCACGGGCTTGGGGAAAAATCTGTTTCTGGGGAGACGGAGGGACCTTTGCTGTCATCCAGGCTGAGGAAGAGGATGTGGAGGAGGAGGTTTGTACGTGTGGGATGGAGACAAGTACTGGGAATGGGAGAAGAGAAAGCAAGGCAGATCAGAACAAAGCCAGACTGAAGCAGGAGCCTGGGGCTGGGTGGGAGTGGGAGACTCATCCCGCAGAGCTGGACTGGCTGTGCCAAAAACACTGGGGTGGGAGGAAAACCCTTAGGAATAGGGACTGGCTGGACTGTGGCTCTCTTTTCAATCCTGCCCTCAAGCAGGGGCACTGGGATGTTCTGTGGTAGATGATTCTCTCTTCCAGTTTATGTGTTTAAATATGCAGGAGAACTGACTGAAAAAAAAAATCAAATTGCAAACTGGAAAGTTGCAGAATGATCTTTGCTTTGCGGCTTTGACTTGGGCCCTGGCTGTGTATCTTTAATCTTTCAGAAGTCTTTAATCAGAAGAAAATCTGGCTTATCCCTAAAGCCCGGGGTCTGAGCCTGTGCAGTGCAAACAGAATCCTCCGAAGCCTCCAGGAGGAGATTGCACAGAGAGCAGCAAACATGCGGCTGTATCCCTACAACGAGACACGCACGTCACTGCACAGCAACCACCAGGTATGCCAGCCAGCTGGAGCCACGCTCTGCGGCTTTTAAGGCTCTGGATGCAGAGGAAGAGAAGAGATGCTTAAGGCATGAACGGGGAAGAAATGAAACTGTGGCAGCTGTGAACAAATAAGCAGGCTGTGTATTTTAAAAGGGAAAATGGAAATGGTTGGGAAATGTTGCCCCCACTCACCTGGAGGGAAACTTGCTGGTTCATGTGAGCCCGGATTTATTTAAGGGGGGTGTTGAGCATTTGCAAACAACATTTGTTGTTTTTTTTAGAAATGTGGCAGCATGGCTTGCTATCAGCTTGCTAAGAGATCACACAAAACAAGTAGAAAACACACACACAAAAAAAAAAAAAACAGTGGAGCTCGTGCAACCCCTTGTCTCCCCATGGTGCCAGCTGCACCAATCCTGCGGTATGAGCAAAGTCACCACTGCCAGCGCTGCTCTTCAGTTTAAAGCTAAGAGTATCTACTTCAGACATTGCTGGGACAATTTTATTTTTTGGCGTGAACAAGGCTCTCCCCACTGTCTCAACAGAGAGCAGACGTGCTTTACACATGTTTTCAGGCAGAGCGAGGCAGGGTAGGCAGCGGATCCTGCCGGCTGTCCTCGGAGCAGCACCTGCTGCCTGTGTACCCAGCTCCTGCTGCTGGGCTTCCTCCCTTAGTAGATGTTCCTGGCAGGTTTTTTTAGCTGTGATAAAAAGCTCAGAGGAAATTATGAGACCTGGAAATAGTCCTGCTTTCAGCCTAAAGCATGGGAGAGGGAAAGGCACTTGAAGGATTTTTGCAAGCCTCCCTCCTGTCCTCAGACAATCCTGGCTCCTCCGCGGCAGGTGGGATGCGAGGGGCTGTGGCAGCCTTTGCAGATAATATTTCTGGTCACAGAGTATGATGGCAAGTTGCAATCCAAAAATAAACCTGAAAAACACTTAGCATCACTTTAAAAGCTGCATTTTGGTTATTTTAAAATATACTCTTGAAACCACAGCCTTGGTTTCAATTTTATTAACTGAGAAATTGGGGGGAGGATCTGCTTTTTAATATTGAAAATGTCAAAACCATGTTTGGACAATTTAAAATTACTTTTCCAATTCAGGCACGACCTGAGGTTTTTAATTGCTTTTTAATGTTGTCTCACATATCTGGAATAACACTTATTTAAACAAAAAAATACAAAGTCAGTCTGGTGGGAAGCTTGGGCTCTCGAGCTGCCCAGTGCAGTGGAACGAGTCCCTGGAGCCAGCTCCCTGAAAGACCCACAGGCTGGGATTCCTCTCTTCTCTGTGGTGTTTGGCCACAGCCCCAGCTCGCAGGTGACCCAGGAGGATCCAAGAGGACGTGGCATCGCTCAGCTGGCCAGCAGCACCGGGGACTGCGGGAGGGGTGCGGCATGCAGGCTCCTGCACAAGTTCCAGGCAACGTGATGGACATCCTAAAGAGAGGTGAGACCTCCTCAGACCTTGTAGGTGGCCCATAGATGCTGTTTCAGGAGGGGCTGGGGTAGTGCCTGGTCATCCCAAACTCCCTCTGCTCCTGCCGCTGCTCTCTGGGTGCAGGACAGTGTCTACAGCAGGCAGCTCTGCAGGGCTCATCCATGGGAGCTGCTCTCTGGATCCCTGTCTGTGCACCCGGGCTCATTTCCAACAGCTCAGCTCACCATGGGGGTTTGCTGGTGTTCTGGTTTCAGCTGGGACAGAGTTAACTTTCTTCCCAGCACCACTGTGAGGCTGTGTTTGGGTTTGTGCTGAGGAGAAGCTGATCACACACTGATGGGCAGAGCTGCTGCCAGGGCACTCAAGGACTTTCCAGCGTCTCTGCTGTGCCCGTGTCTGCAGGGGCAGGAGGAGCTTGGAGGGAGCACAGCGCCAGTTTCCAGCCCAGGATTCAACCTCTGGTTTAGGCATGAGACCCAAACTGGGCAATGGTCTGCTCCATCCCATGCACGGCACGGCCAGTGTACAGGTGAGGCTTTGTCTGGATGTGCTCTTTCCAGGTCAGTTCTCTTTGGGTGGTCCCTATCCCAGGGTTGTCTCCCTCCCTCAGTCAGGTCTCAATCTTGGACACTCAGGCTCTTATCTCCGTTCCAGGATTGAGGTTTCAGAACTCTGCTTGCTCTGGGATCATTATCCAGGAACAACCGTTAACTTTGGTGGTCGGGTGGTGAGCAGTATCACTGTGTATCACTCATTTGTATAT
>VZTO01013950.1:208491-220543 GCA_013400615.1 Syrrhaptes paradoxus
CAGGACGCAGCCAGGCACACGTGCTACCATTTGGGATCAGACAGTAGGGCCGGATAACTGAACCACGGTCCAGGGCATGCTGGGAGAGAGGTCTTCAACATGTGCCAACAGAGGGATTCCCAGATCTCAGGGTGGGGGCACATCTTCAGTAGCTGAAGTGAAACACCACAAATGTCGAAGCAGCCTTCTTCATTAGGAAGACCTGTGAGGGTTTTTTGGAGCTTGATAGCTGTCTTTTAAACTTTGTAATCAGTAATATAATCTTTCCATTGCTAGAGTGAAATTTATATTATTCTACATTGTTTTCTCATGTAGCTTTGTCTCGTAAATCCAGGTAAAGCTGTAGGATCATGGGCATGTTGGTCTTCAGAAATAACAGTTCCAACTGAAGTGGGCAACTCTCCCCAGACCTTTATTGCGGCAGAGGGATTTCCTGGATGTCGCTGTTGTCCAGCTAAGAAGGTCAGTGCTGGACACTACTAAGGTTGCATCCTAGCCCCTAAGTTTTCTGTGAAAAGCAGAGGGACAGGGTGACCTTCATGGTGCCCACAGAACCCAAACTGTCAGAGCACTGGCATGACAGGTACATCACACCAGAACAGAACGCGTGTGTTGCAGTGGGGCAAGGAGCAGAGTGGGCTGGATATTAATTAGTGCAGAATAAGACAATGAACAATTAATGTTAGAAAGTAACAGACCCCCTTGGGGGTTTAAATTCGACCCACCCGACCAGATGATGTTTAGCCATAAGATGGAAGGACCAAGGGGGTGGAAACCAGCCCGATACTGGGCAGACTTCAAATACTCCCAGAGAGAAATGGACAGATGTCTGGAGACAACGGAGAAGATAACTCCTTCTCAGGACAGCTAGGAGAAGCAATGCCAGATTTAATCCTGAGCAGGACACAGGGATAATTTAAAACATTATCATTTTACTTTGTAAAAGTGCCCAAAATGTACTTCAACTTGGTAACATTGTAGGAATTTAAAAATAAAAACGAAAAAGTTCATTGCGACTTCATTTCAAAAAGGCTATCCACATAAAAGTGGAGAGGCTTGTTAAAAAGAAATTAAAAGCAGCCGCCAAAAGGGTAAAATTTTTCCAGGGGACATAGACATTGTTTAAAGAGCTGCTATTAGATGATGTGAGCAAATCTATACAATTATCAAAAGAGACTTTAAAAGGGCAAAAAATTAGCTGTTCTCATTACAGAGCTGACTAAAGGAGCTCGTCAGAGGTAAAATAGTATCCTTCAAAAAGTAAAGTCATGTCCAAATGAGGAAAATAAAGAAAAAAAGTGTGTGAGATGACAAATTAAGTGTAAAACTATGACAAAGGACATGAACCCTTTTTTTGATGAGCAGCTTTCTAAGGTGTAAGAATCTAATAATAGACTCTTTTTCTCAAATCCCTCAGCAGCTGTTGTGGTCTCTTCCCACCATGGAGGACCCATCCTGAAATCACCCATTGTTGGAAGAGGCTGGGGAGCAAACTGGGGAAATTAAGAATATTAAAAGGAGCAGATGGCATTTGCCCTGGAGCCTGAAGGACATCTCATATGAAGCAGCCGTTTAGCTGTGGTGTGCAAGGGACTGTTTAAAGTAACCGTGATACCAGAGGAGCTGAAGGTAGTAAATTCAATAATATATAGAATGGCCCCAGCAGTAAACCAGGGGAATGCCCAGCTGATCTCTGCACTGGGCAAACAGTCAGAAAAAATATAACAAAGATGTCAGTAGGCACAAGAATACATAGGAAATAGTGGGGAAGAGTCAGTGCAGGCTTGGCAGGAGGAAGTCCTGCACCGTGAGCCCTTGGACAGCCAGTGAGCTTGCAGAGCAGGAGATGCATTCAACAACGGTTTTGAAAAGATTTCTTCATTGGAGGCTCTTAAAGAAGTTAAACAACCATAGTGTGTAAGAGAAAGTCCTCCTCTGTCTAATAACTGCATAACAATATGAAATACAAATTAAGAACATATCGTCAGATTTTGTACTGGAAGAAAGTTGCCAGCAGATGCACCCAGAGCATCATCTCCAGATCAGGAGACGACCTGGAGAAGGAAAGGAAAACAGTTAGGGGATGAAGCTGTTGACAGTATTTCAATGTTCACAGTCAATGGTAGAAAGCTTTTCAGTCAGGATCTCTCAATACTAAACGTTTGGACGATAAAACAAGAGTGAAATTCAGTAGCAAGACGTGCAAAGTCATGTGCAGGGGCAAAACAGTCCATTTGTACTCAAACTATTATAAGCTTTAAATGAGCTATTTAAGGAAATAGTAGGAAAGATAATTTGGTCCTCGCATACCCTTGTACAGGTAGGGTAGATGTAGAAAACATCGCCTCTGTGATAGTCTAAAAAGTAAATTGACTGTGGAAAATTTTAGGGAAAACATGTTAAACAAAACAGAAAAGATCAATTTGTCATTGTGCAGATCAATAACTCACCTGCTGCTTAAATACTGTTTGCAAATCTCTTCCCTCCAGTAAAGGAAAAAAAACATATATACAAAAGGGAGCTAGAAAAAATGCAGAGGAACATAGGAAAGATTAGGGTTGGGGAACAGCTCTGCAGGTGGAGAGATTACACAGACGGAAAGTCTTCATCCTGGAAGAGTGAGTGATGGGCTGTGCGGTGAGGAGCGGCGCGGGAGAGATTATTCACGGTTCCCCAGAGGACAAGAACTGGGGGTATCAAATCACAGATCAGGACATTTGGAACAGGTAAAAGGAAAATGCTTTTTTTTCATATTTTTGAGTAACTTCTGCCCCACAGGATGTTGTAAGTTTGGATGGGCTGCAGGATAAGAACTCAAGGGAGAGCATCTGCTGGAGACACAGCGAGATGGTTTGGGCCCTATTGGCCTTACAACACCTCTCCGGGGGATAGTTTGGTTTTCTTAATTTTATTTCTGGTTTTTAAGCTTCACGTAGGAATCCATGAGGAAACTCCTGAAACGGTGACTTGGGCCAAGCTCTAATCTGAGTTCAGAGGAGGATGAGGGAGGGCTACATGGACATGTTTCTGAATATCTACTCCAGACTGGAAAATTAGAGTCTGCCTTTAATACAGGACATGGGATTTCAGGTTGAAACATAATGTCTTCCATATTGTAGGGAACATCCAGATGCTTCTGTAGGGGGATTCCCCATCATATATTATGCTTACCTTCCATTATTGTAAGTAGAGAATCAGGATCATAGAATCACAGACTGGTTTGAGTTGGAAGGGACCTTAAAGATCATCTGGTTCCACTCCCTGCCATGAGCAGGGACACCTCCCACTAGCCCAGGTTGCCCAAAGCCTCATCCAGCCTGGCTGATGATGGTTTAATTTCTTGAACAATCTTTGAGGAAGACTATTTTCAAAATTTGTCTCATAGTCCAGGAAAGCTCCAGTCCTTCAAGCACACTAGCATTGGTGTAGCTCTGCACCCACGGAAGAAGGCGGCAGCTCTGGGACGAGGGCCACGCGATGGCTTCCCATCCGATCCTTTGCGGAGTTGTGCTCAGTGCCAGCTGAAGGCTGGCAGGTCATCAAACACAGGCAGTAAAAAGAAAACAATAGGGCACAGCTTCAAAGCACATTTCTAAAATGAAGCAGGACTCAAAGCAGATTTTCATTGCAGCACTAGAAAAAAAAAATTATGTATTTTGCTTACGGACTGCAGTTCTGCCACGTTCAAGTTTAAACCATCGGCCACGGAGCAGTGGTGCGTAACGGCGGTGGTGTAATTTTTCATTCTACTGTCCTGAAAATGGTTAAACCATCATTTGTTCAAGGTTAAACAACCCCACAAAAGTTCCTCTTGTGCTGAGTAGAAATAGGCAGATTTTCTGCATGAAAAGTGAAATACATAAAGTTTTGAATACTTTGCATTTGAATGGAAATTCTTGCACTGCCCGAGCCCCACCGATGATGCGCTCATAATAGGGAATCAACGCCGAGAGGGCTGGGGAGCACGCACCAAGCGCAGCGCCTGCCTGCCTACGCCCAAATGAGAAAATAATTTATTTTCTCCATCAAAATTTATTTCATGAAAAGCCATTATTCTAAAATCAATGTAAACAAATCGAATGGCAGACGAGAGCAGCTCTCCAGCACGGGGAGCAGCCTTGGTGTATGCTGAAGCCGGCAATGGCAAAGGAGGGCTGCCGGCACGGCAGGGCAGATATGGACGGTGGCAGCCAGGCTCACGCAGCACCAGGGGAAAGTTTCTGGTGTGTCCTTCTGGTCCGTGGGACACTAAGAAATGCACACTCTAGTTTTACCCCCCACCTTCTGCACACCCTGCAGCACTTCAGCCACATTCTGCTGCATGGGATGCTCTGGACAGGGAGATGTGGGGTCACCTTGTTCTGCATCCTGCTCTGCGGGATAACATATATTCGGATTTATTAATTTATAACCCCTGTAGAGCACGATCTAGGAAAATAAGGTGATTTTATTTTTGGTGCTGAGACCAGGCCAGGGTGCACAGCAGCTCCTGCCCATGGGCTCTGCATCTGCAAGAGAGGCCCCGGGGATTCACCATCCCGCCTGGATGCAGTAACTAGGCAGAAGCCCTTGAGCAAAATCTGCTGGCCAGTTCTCACAGACGCAGCACTTTTTTATAGTTCTCTCCACTGATTCGTTGGAAAGCAGAAATTTTTCAAATTCTCTGAGAAATAAAAGCCTTTTGTTTCGATTCCTTCTTAACAGGCGTATTTATGATGATCACAAAGAAAAGATCACAACAAATCCTGGCAACAAAAAGGAAGCAAGAAGAGCGAGCCGAGCTACAGATAATAAGTAACAAATCAGGAAAGGGAGGAAGATAATGGTTATGATTAAAAATCAGTTGCTATGATATAAAGAACAATCAATATGAGAAGTAAAAGTATCCATTAAAAAAAAATCCATATCCAAATGTGTTATGGACAACAAGATAGCATTTTAAATTATATGGAACAAAAGAAATTCTAGCAAAATTATGATGTTGTAGATCCATTTTTTGATAGGAGCAGTAATGCTGTCAATAATAATGCAGATGATGCAGAAGGGCCCAAAAACCTGCTCTGTGAAACAATGAAGATGACATATTTCCAGCTCCCAGTCTCCAACATTTCTATTCCAACAGTGACTGCATAGCAGCTACCAAACTGTTAACAGTTTAAAAAACCTTAAGCTGCAACCTTAATTAACTGAAATAATTATTAATTTTTAAAAGCTCTCAATTAATTTTTAAACTAGTTTTCATCCGCAAGATTAGCCAACTTGTTTCTGAATTTGCGGAGAAAATCACTAAATATTTTAAAAGAATGACAGAAAAAAGCTGGTGTTGCTGTGGTACTAAGAGGAGAGTGAAAAAAATGGGGCTATGGTGCATCATCAACCCCCGTGACACCAGTTGGGGTGTGTCACTGTCCCCCTGAGGCTTCTCCCCTCCCTCCATGCCCCCCTATACACTTAGGCTGGGTCTAAGCTGTAAACTATCCTCCTTTATTTTCCCCTTAGCATCAAACTTACAGTATTTTTTTATAAACTAGGAAAACAACGTGTTTCCAAAAGCAGCTTGCGAGCCTGGGGCTTGCCTGTGACGCAGAACTTTATTGTCCTTTTATCCCAGAAAAAGTTTTGAGAAATTTTAGTTTGTTGGGTCACAGCAGGTCAAAGGTGATGTGGAAGGTTTGATCCGCGATTTGTGAGACTAACGGTCATTTTAGACATTCGGGGTTTTGCTCTCAGTTAAAATCACCACAACTCAAGCAGAATAGCAGCAAAATAGTTGCAGGGTCACTGTGACCCTGATTTTACTAGAAATCCAGAAGCAATATAAGAGAACTGATGTTTAACCAGGGAAATGATGCATTCCACCTCTACTGCGAAACACGAGCAAATGAAAGCGAAACCCAGGTGATCAGGGTTCCAAATGAGCATCCTTAAGAAATAACTCCCTCGAGCCTTGTCCTTCCTCCTAGCACACCACTTCTCTCGTTTGGCCAGGCTGGGGAGGCTTTGCTATGGGAAGGGGATGATTGCTGGCAGGACTTTGTCAGAATGGTTACTTCAGTGGAAAGGAGCATTTTGCTGCTGCCGCTTCGTTTCTGCCCGAGCAAACCCAGACCTTCCCATGACAGCTTCCAATGTGACTAGTTGGAGTCAAGCTACCCCAAGTAGCACGTGCTATTTAAGCTTTGTCTAATCTCAGCCTAATTGGGCAGTGAATTGGCCTGGAAGGGCCCCTGTGCTGCTACGGAAGGAATTAAAACCTGCTGGGGATTGCTGGCATCCATACTGCTGAACTCGTGGCTGTTGGTGTTGCCAGCCAGCCGGTATTTCAGCAGGTCCTGGCACAGCGGTGTCCTGGCTCATGACCTCACCAACGGTGGGGATAGCTGGAGGGACATCAAACATCCCCCCAGGCCAAAGCCACTGCTGCAAAAGGGCACCACGGGGAGCTTTAAGCCGGGAACAGCGTGTGCTCCTCTCCTGCTGCCCATCAGATTTGGTAGTTTGGGTTCCACGGAGCCAGCAGGCTCTTGGCTGCATCTGCACCAAGGCTGAAGGTGAGGCTGAGCCTGCGCCCAGCTGCGAGTTCATCCTGGGTGAGGGATGGAGGGATCGGAGCAGGGGCAGAGCTGCTGAAGGCAAAGTTTTAGCACACGCTGCTGGGCCGGCAGAAGGCTTGCCCAAAGCATAGACAGTTTGGTAATGTCCACACAGCAATCTCAAGTGGCCACCAGCACCACTATTGGGTCCACAGCGTTACAAGACCTTTAAATCAAAGCAGAGGATGCTCCTCAAAGAAAAATGCATCAACAGAAGCATTAGCTGGGAAGTTTCTCTAGGTTTTAGCATCCTCCTTCTGGTGCCTCTCACTTCATATTGAAGACATTCACAATCTTTTGGCAATTCGGTGCTTTCCAAGGCAGCCCAGACACGTGACATCATTCATTTTGATGCAGTACAAACATTAGAGATTTTTTTTTCTTTCTTTGCCATAATAGGTTTCATTTGGAATAGAATTTGCTGAGCTGAAATATCTTTCCTAGCAGGTGAATGCATTTTCCCACACTGGAGCCGGGTGAGGGTATATTTTATCACCTGCACCCCAGGCTGAAGTCCCAAACTCGAACCGCGGCTGAGCCATCAGCTCACCCCATGCATGGGCAGGGCAGTCGGGTCCCCGGTGGCTGGAGGGGACAGAACAGTGATGAGGGACCGCTGCTCTTTAAGCAAGCCTGGCTGGACAGTCATTGAGATCACACTGGCTGGGTGGTCTTCGGCTGGTCCCCAAGGAGTGCCCCGGCTGGGACAGGTACTGGTTAAATTGATCTCCCAGGGTGATCTCTGGCATCTGTAAGAACCGTTGGTCAATTTTGCATCTTCTCCTTGTGACCTATGGTAGGCACAAAGCTCTGAAGGCAGAGAGTGGCATTTGGGGGCGCGGAAGAGGTTCATGGACCTTTGTGCAAGCTCCTATTCCTTCGTCACCTGGAGCACAGAGTGTCACATCCCTGCTAGTAGGCTGTGTTCAGGGTCCCTGCAGTTATCAAACATCCCACTTCTCTGACCCCAAACTCGCTGCTGGAGGGAGATGTGCATGAAATCGTCCCCAAGCTAAAGTCTTATTTCAAACCCTGCTCCACTGGTATTTGAAAACAGGTGGGCTGAATTGAGGTCTCATCTCCCCACTCCCAGGATCCCAGGAGAACAGTTCAGAAAACATCAGCTTCTCCTGGCCAAGCTTGTAGAAAAAGCCAGAAAACCGTGAAAACAAGAAGCTACCTAACCCCTGCAGCAATGGCTGCTATTCACCATCACTGGTGCTTATCTCAGCCTGATCACACACCCCGGCGACAGGCAAGGATCACACTCTGTGCCTGCCTACGTGCCTAGCACCACGCCAGCGCCCAGGGACGGCCGAGCTGACAGCGTATTCACACCTTGCATGGCACCAGCCCTGCCAGCCCAGGGTCAGCCCAGCGATGCTGTGGTCATACTGGGAGTGACGCTTTTCCCTGGCACTGCCCGGGCAGGGTAGAAGCTCTGCAGCTGGGAAGGGTGAGCAGGGGGGCACAGGTGCTTCTCGTCATCGGCAGAGCCCTTAAATTCCCACCAGCGGGGCACCTCTTGAAAGTAAGTTGCAAAGGGTGTGGAAGAATTAGCTCCCCTTGGATGTGCTGAAATATTTATACTGTGCTCACACAGACCTGGCCTGGCTGGTACGGCTGTTTGCCTAGCTGATGACGGCTTGATAGCTGCAGCGGGGAGCTTGTTAATTGAATTCCAAAGGGACTAATTACAGCAGGAATAAGAAAGCTCTCTGTCATCTCACAGGTTTTTCCACGCATCTGGATTTGAGAGGGCTGCAGGGGCCAGGATTTGTTGGCAAGAGACAGCTGGAGGAGCCGTTCTACCCCAGCCTGCGGTGTTTCTGCCCTCCTGCTGGGCACGGAGAGGGCGATGCTGGGTTTTGTGGAGATGCCATCAGCTGTGTCTCTTCCCTGGGCACTGGAGAGATGCTCAGATCACTGGGGAGAGTGGGGTGCTAAGGTAAGCAGGAGGGTGGTGCAGCACACGCACCCCTCCAGCTCTTGGGGAGTTTCAAGTCCTGTTCTGTGTCTCCTGAGGTGCTGTTGGGCGGCTCCTGGATGGGTCCCTTCAGCTCCTCAGATAAAACCAGCACTGAAACATCAGCAAGGCCCTGTGTAGTCCTTCACAGGCTCTTGCATGCCCATGACAAAGGGGACCTGTTGGAGCANGAGGCAGTGGCCCAGGGTGCCCAGAGAAGCTGTGGATGCCCCATCCCTGCAGGGGTTCAAGGCCAGGCTGGATGAGGCTTTGGGCAACCTGGGCTGGTGGGAGGTGTCCCTGCCCATGGCAGGGGGTAGAACTAGGTGATCTTTAAGGTCCCTTCTAACCCAAACCATTCTGTGATTCTATGATCTCTGGACGGGGGGGACTACAACTCACTTTCTGATGGCAGCCCTTGGCACGCTGGCCACTGTATAGCCAAGCAGGCATGCCAGGGCAGGGCTTGATGTGGCTGCACAGTGCTGGACCCATGAAAGAGTCCCTGAAGTGAGACCCCCAGACTGAGCATCTTGGTGGCTGTCACCTGCAGGAGGGTGGGCTACAAGGGACCAGTGATACACTCAGGGGGTTTTATTCCTGCTGCACTGTGGGGGTGACTCGCAGACTGCATGTGGACACTAGGAGCCCGAGGGTTGCTCAAACCCATCGCTGTAAATCTCTTGGTGCTCAGGGTGCTGCTGCAGAGAGTGTTTCTCTTGGCCAGGAGCCCCAGCACTGCTGCTTTCCCAGCCCTTGTCCTCGTGCTGCATCCTGCAACCCACCCAACCCACCACAGCAGCTGGGAGCTGAGCCCCAGGGAGGCCACAAGAATTTCCTGGGTTTAAAAATATATATTTTTTATATGTGTGTATATATATGAACACAATCCTTCTTCCTGCTTTCAGAAGTCAGCGTTAACTCCAGCTGTGCCAGGGATGCAGTTCACAGCACAGACCTGCAGACATGCGCTGCCAAAGCAACAGTGAAGGGAAGGAAGGATTTCCCCAACCACCTTAGTGGCCGGGGGAAAAAAAAAAAAGTACTGTGCTGCTACATCCTGAACCAACCCCACACCCTGGCAATTTGACTACTTTGCTGACTGACATATGATGCAGAAAATTATTTTTGGACATTAATAGGTTTTATTGCAGTTGAGGGGGTCAAATCACATCAGGGACATGCATTTTCACCAAGCCCTGGCTATATGTTTTGGGGGTATGGTGGCAGTTTTGGGGTGGCTGGGGGTAGGTGCCCTGCCTACAGTTGCCCAGTGCTGCTGCTGCTGCTACAAGTGCACGAACTGGTTTGTTTTTTTGGTTTTTTTTCTAATAGAGCAAGGAGAAGACTGGTCCTTCCCTACAGCAGGACTAAAATCTGGGGTACCCCATGCACAAAGGATGGGCGGTGCATGAATTCTGCCTCCTTCTCCCAAAGGCAGTAAGGGCATTGCTGGCCCTCAGGGATGGGAAGGGCTGTGCTGAGCTGTGGTCATTAGCGGTGGGAGCAGGACCCACATCCCTGGCAGCCTCAGCCATGGCCCCAGATGTATCTGCCTGGGGTCTGTCCTGCTGCTAATCACCATATGCTCCTCTCCTGGCACAGCATAGGGCTGCCCGTATACTACTGCCACATCCGATCTCATGTAGCGTCCCCGTTGCTCTTAAGCAGCAGGTTACAAGTGTCTAAATACCTTGGAAAGTCAGATATTGAAAGGTTTGTAAGGGGCACAGCAGCGGTGATTGGTGCAGACTGTTGGTTCCTCCCCTTCAAACTTTTGGGAAATGAAAATTGGGAGACACAGCCCAAATTGCCTCCAAGCGCGCTCACCGTATGCGTGACCACGCTGGTTTTTTGGTACCCAAATGAGGTAGATCTCAGGTTGTGTAAGTGGGATGGGGAACTGCCACTTCTGCAGGGGCTCTGGACAAACCTCAGGGCATGACGAGCTGTGCCCAGAGGCTCAGATCTTGGCAGAAGGAGCTTTAGTCCAGTGTAACCCACGGCACCCCACAGACCATGGGGTTGGGGTGCAGCTGTAGCCAGGGAGATGCTCCCTGTCTGTAAGTGCTGGCAGCAGCCTCTTTTGTCCTGGGGTGGAGGCAGAAAGAGGTTTATAGACTCACACTCAGGAGCTGCAGCTGCATCTTCTGTCTTGGTGACTCCAGGACACTTGAGGGCAGTAAGAGGGACAGATCTTAAAAACATAGGAAATGCCTTGCCGAGAAAAAAATAAAGGCAGAGGGTGAATTTACTGTAGCCAAAATGTAACAGAAAAGGGACTAAAGTTAGAGGCAGCTATAGAGAAATAAAAGAAATAATTTTTTCAATCGATTTGCCTGTGCTTCAGACTGGTTCCAAAAAGCTTGGAGTGATCCAGGTAGCACAGTAACGAGTTGTTGAGATGTTGACACTGCTGCTGGACAGGACTGTGGTCTGGGGTATTAACGGGACTGGGAGGGGTTGTGGATTGCAGATAAGCTTCCAGGTTTTTTTCCTTCTGGTTATAATCAAACTCTGATATTTTTTTTTAATTTATTTTATTTTTCTCCTCAAAGCGTTCCCGTTACTTCAAACGTAGGGCTTGTTCCCTGGGGGTATCTGTCTCCCTTTAAAGGAAGCAAGGGGCTTATTCTGGGGGCCAGGAGGCTGCATGGGTGTGTGGTTACCCAGGGTGTGGCTGGGGGGGGTTGCAGGATTGAAAAAAATTTCATTCTGCATTTTCTGCAACTGAAGAGATCCAGGTGCTCTGATACAACCCAGCTCCCGGGTTTAGTGCTTTCCCTTGGGGTAAAGGTGCAGGCAGGCTCTCCCAGAGCCCAGCCCAGGGACCTCGCAGGGTTTTGCTGGCTTGTGATGAGTAATAGAAACGATGGTAAATGAAACATCTCCAGGAGCTTCAGGTTTCATTTCTCCTCCAGCCCTCAAGTCTCAGAGGTAAACTATTACATTGCCAATATTGAGTGCAGGGCTGTTTGAAGGTGTCGAGGCTCCAGTTCATCACAGGTCAGATTTTATTTGATTTTGGCCAACTGGTAGTTCACTGTGTTTGCATCTGCTCCTGCAAGTAAATGTCTTTTCAGTTTCCATGCCAATGCCAGCAGCGGCCGAAGGCTTCCCAGGTGTACGGGGGGATCTTTACCACTGCTCAGTCCCAAGGCAGGCAAAGTGAAAATCCTGAGCCCTCACCTCTGAGGTCTGACATCATGCCTTCTCCAGCATCTCTGGCTTCCAGGCTGGAGAACCTGGATCCAGATGGAGTAAAACTATTTGAACCAAGCAGGAAGAACTCATGTTGTGTGCAGATCTCTCGGCTCACAGCAGCAATCTACCCTACTGCTGCCTCCCATGGCACCCGACTGATCTGTGCGCATACGGTGGCTGAAACCCCTGGAGGAGGAATCAGGGTGAGGGATTCTCAGCATCAGTGCGTGGATGCTTCCAGCACCCATGACGGGCTGGTACATGTACAGCGTGCATCTCCTGCCCCGGG
>VZTO01013950.1:220872-312793 GCA_013400615.1 Syrrhaptes paradoxus
AATTGCCTCCAAGCGCGCTCACCGTATGCGTGACCACGCTGGTTTTTTGGTACCCAAATGAGGTAGATCTCAGGTTGTGTAAGTGGGATGGGGAACTGCCACTTCTGCAGGGGCTCTGGACAAACCTCAGGGCATGACGAGCTGTGCCCAGAGGCTCAGATCTTGGCAGAAGGAGCTTTAGTCCAGTGTAACCCACGGCACCCCACAGACCATGGGGTTGGGGTGCAGCTGTAGCCAGGGAGATGCTCCCTGTCTGTAAGTGCTGGCAGCAGCCTCTTTTGTCCTGGGGTGGAGGCAGAAAGAGGTTTATAGACTCACACTCAGGAGCTGCAGCTGCATCTTCTGTCTTGGTGACTCCAGGACACTTGAGGGCAGTAAGAGGGACAGATCTTAAAAACATAGGAAATGCCTTGCCGAGAAAAAAATAAAGGCAGAGGGTGAATTTACTGTAGCCAAAATGTAACAGAAAAGGGACTAAAGTTAGAGGCAGCTATAGAGAAATAAAAGAAATAATTTTTTCAATCGATTTGCCTGTGCTTCAGACTCGTTCCAAAAAGCTTGGAGTGATCCAGGTAGCACGGTAACGAGTTGTTGAGATGTTGACACTGCTGCTGGACAGGACTGTGGTCTGGGGTATTAACGGGACTGGGAGGGGTTGTGGATTGCAGGTAAGCTTCCAGGTTTTTTTCCTTCTGGTTATAATCAAACTCTGATATTTTTTTTAATTTATTTTATTTTTCTCCTCAAAGCGTTCCCGTTACTTCAAACGTAGGGCTTGTTCCCTGGGGGTATCTGTCTCCCTTTAAAGGAAGCAAGGGGCTTATTCTGGGGGCCAGGAGGCTGCATGGGTGTGTGGTTACCCAGGGTGTGGCTGGGGGGGGTTGCAGGATTGAAAAAAATTTCATTCTGCATTTTCTGCAACTGAAGAGATCCAGGTGCTCTGATACAACCCAGCTCCCGGGTTTAGTGCTTTCCCTTGGGGTAAAGGTGCAGGCAGGCTCTCCCAGAGCCCAGCCCAGGGACCTCGCAGGGTTTTGCTGGCTTGTGATGAGTAATAGAAACGATGGTAAATGAAACATCTCCAGGAGCTTCAGGTTTCATTTCTCCTCCAGCCCTCAAGTCTCAGAGGTAAACTATTACATTGCCAATATTGAGTGCAGGGCTGTTTGAAGGTGTCGAGGCTCCAGTTCATCACAGGTCAGATTTTATTTGATTTTGGCCAACTGGTAGTTCACTGTGTTTGCATCTGCTCCTGCAAGTAAATGTCTTTTCAGTTTCCATGCCAATGCCAGCAGCGGCCGAAGGCTTCCCAGGTGTACGGGGGGATCTTTACCACTGCTCAGTCCCAAGGCAGGCAAAGTGAAAATCCTGAGCCCTCACCTCTGAGGTCTGACATCATGCCTTCTCCAGCATCTCTGGCTTCCAGGCTGGAGAACCTGGATCCAGATGGAGTAAAACTATTTGAACCAAGCAGGAAGAACTCATGTTGTGTGCAGATCTCTCGGCTCACAGCAGCAATCTACCCTACTGCTGCCTCCCATGGCACCCGACTGATCTGTGCGCATACGGTGGCTGAAACCCCTGGAGGAGGAATCAGGGTGAGGGATTCTCAGCATCAGTGCGTGGATGCTTCCAGCACCCATGACGGGCTGGTACATGTACAGCGTGCATCTCCTGCCCCGGGAAATGCCAGACTTGTTCCAATCTCCTCTGGGCAGTTGAGTCCCACCTGAGCATGCTGAACACATCAGGTTTTGGGTCCTGCCACTGATGTCCATCTTCTGGAAGACACGAAAATGCTACAAGATCTTCTTTCTGTCTCCTGAAGAGTGATAGCAGAGCTAAAAAAGATTGATCAGAAGCTAAGAACAGAAGTGGGTTTGCATCTTCTTCTGATGAGTTACATTTTCAAGCTTTGGTTTTCAGTTTTTAAAAAAACAAAAAAGCATCTGATGGGAAGAAGGCATATTTCATAAACAGTTTGGTATTGTCCAAAGCATCACAGCAAACCTGTATTTAAAATTACTGACACAGACGGCCCCCGGGCAACCCTGCCCTGCTGCCTTTGCAGGACTGTCACCGCACTGTGAATCCAGACACCTGGACTGGGAACCGCCTCTCCATCTCCATTAAAGCTCCTTTCACGGCACGGGTTGTTGTCGGGCACTGTCTGCATCTCTTGCTTTCTGACCGATGATTGTTGCTGTCAGCTTGCTCTTATCCCATTTACCGTATAGGTTGTTTTATTGGGTTTTATTGCTGCTTTCACCTTTCATCTAATCAAGGTGTATTTTTTTTGTTGCTTTTTTAATCAGCACAGCTTTTTTGAACACATTTAGGGCATATTTTTAAATGATCTTCAACAACCCTAAATTAATCACTCCAATTATTCCAATAATTTTCCTTCTGGTTCCCAAATGTCTCCAGCGGGGCCCTTCTCTGGCCACAGTATGTGTCTGCATCAGTGCCCAGGCATGGACTGTGTTTGGGCAGAGCGACAAAATCGAGGCATGGTAGACAACGGGTAATAAGGAGTTTTGTTTGGTGATCAGTTCACCCTCATCCGTTAGAAAAGGGGCTAAGACAGCAATATTCTGAAGGCAATGAATACTTTGAGTTGGAAAGTAATCAGGGGATGTTTCTGAGGCTTCGAGGATGTGTGATTAGGAGCCACCCAAGATGCCCCAGCAGTCGTGCCTGGAGCCACCGCAGCTTGTCTCCCTCTGGGTGGAGTGAAACCAGAGTCACTTGATCTCCGTCGCTCCCTTTAGGGTATGGTATGGGGATGGGGAGTAAAATTCTCCTCCTTTTGAAGAGGTCGTTCAAAAATCCCCAATTCATGGGCTTGGGCTGAGTAGCAGCAAGTTACCATGTGGCAGGTGTTTTACAGGAGATGCTGGGGGCTGGCTCCTGCCTCCTGGCACTTTCTCCGAGAGAAAACAAATCTTGAATTACCTTGTTTTCATTTCCAATAAAACTGCATGTTGGCAGTTGCCTTGGAGCTAATAATCTGACACGGTGCTGTGCATCTGAGAACGTTTGTAGCACGGGTCTGCTGGTTCTGTGCTTGTGACTGACAGTGCACCGCTATATTGTTGTTTTCCTGCTACTATGTTGTGTTCCCAGTGCATTGTAATAAAAAGAAACACAAAGGTAGGTAATTTATCATAATACAAAGATAAAAGGCATGGTAATGTAAATTATGCACATCATTAACCCCAACTGTTGCTCCAAAACGGACACAAATTCCGCAAGAAAATCATCTTTAGGTTGAGCCATGGCAATTTTCTCTGAAGGGCTTCCTTACAGGCGCTGGAAGACCCATGTGTCCCCTCCTTGTAAGGCTGGCTGGGAGCCCTGTTAATGCACTAACAGCAGTTTGAGGTGCCTGTTCCTTCTCAGGAGCCACGTTGTGTCACCCATGGAGGGGCTGCAGTACCCCCAGGCACATTCCCGCTCCATCAGTAAATCAACAGCAGGTCAGGCATCGCAGACGGGATTCATCGGGCCATGGTGGACACTCACCTGTCACCGTCAGCTCCTCACCTCTTCGAGGCAGATGAAGTCAGTGGCACAACTCAGCCCGTCCTGCAGCGGATGTCAGATAAAGGTAGGTGAGCTACACACCATGGCAAAGTGCTATGTGTCCCCCCTGGCTCTGGAGGAAGCCAAAAATAGCCACCTCAGATATCTCACTTGGATGTCTAACATGCCAGAGGTGAATCCCACGCTGTGTTGCCGTGTTTTCAAGAAATGTAGCAGAGGAGGAGAGGAATTGGTGTTGGACGCCTCCTCCTTTCCAATTTCTCTCCCTCCTTGCTGCTCACTCTTTGCTCTTTTCAAAGAGGACAGAGTCTGTTTAAACTCTTGCTTCAGATCACCCTCATCAAAGGCCAGTGGGCTGTAGGCTGAGCGGGATTTTCCAGCCCCTTCCCATCCCTCCAGATTCCTAAAGCTGGTTTAAAGCCACTTGAAACCTTCCGTTGTAGAATTTTTTTCTTGCAAAAAATTAAACCTCATGAAAATAAATAATTCCCAGAGGAAATTTCAATTTGATTACAAATATTGACTTGCTTGGGGGAAGTTTTTTTTTAAAGAAAAATCCATTTGGAATCAACGTTTTCAAATTAAACATGTATGTTTACCCTGTTACAGTACTTCACTTGGAAAAATACCAATTTAGTTTCCAGTGGTTGGGGATTTTAGGAGTTTCTTCTATCCCTATCTTTCTGCAAGAGCTGAACAAAATAAATGCCTTAAAATTGGGTAAAGCGAGGAAAAGCTTTGTTTTAATTATAAAGGATTTTAAAAGTAATATAAAACATAGTAAATAATTTTTGCGTTTCTAAAAAAAAACCCATAAAAATGCATAAATATGTCTATTAAAGCTGTAGCCCCAGGGGATGCTTGAGCTGCAGAGGCAGCAGGCAGAGCAGATATGGCTGGTGCTGTTCCTCTGGTGTTGGATGGTCTCCATCACCCTGCTGCTCCTATTTCCAGCAGGATGGAGTGATTTTTGCAAGGATGTGGCAGCCAGCAGATGTGGGAGATGAGCAGACAGGTGGGAAGAACTTTAAAAAAAATCAACTTAATGGTGGCACCAAGCTGTGCATGGACTCCCCCATAATTTCTGGGTTGAACCCATGAGCATGTGGACCCTCAGCACCTGGAGATTCTCCCCTGGAGGCATCCAGGCCAGCAGATATGTGGATGGGTCACTGAACCCCATTTTGGGTGTCACACCCCACCAAAGTTGTACTTAGACACCTCTGGGCCCTTCTTGGGTTTAGCCCTGGTGGGCAAAGCAAAACTCAACTGCTTGGGATATTTATTTTTGGTTTTTCCCCTCCAGATTCTCTCTTTCCCTCCTGAGAGTGATCCTTCTTCTCTCAAAAACACCGAAGTTAAGCTGAATCACTTTGGAAAACTGAAGCATTTCAGGACGTGGGGTGGTGGCTTGTGACCACATGTTGCTTTTGCCATTTTATGGATGAAAAAAAAGGTAGGAAACCAACTTAGCTGCATCCAGTGTAAGAGCTCTGTCATTGGAGAGGGAAAATAATTCTTGGTACAAAAGGACCCTGGTGAGCTCTGTGTTCTGCTGGGTTTTGGAATGGAAGGAGTGGGCAGGAGGAAGAAGGAGCTGGAGGAACAGCGACCTTCTCCTGGTGTAGACAAGGCTTCCACGCATGGACATTTGTCCTGGGAGAGGTTTTGACGGGGGCCAGCCTGCAGCCAGATGTGCCTCTGCTAAAATAAAGCAAACCCATTGATTTTAAGACTAAAAAATGATTATCATAAGTGATCCTGCCTGGTGTTGGGAGCTCTTGTGAAGCCTGAATCGGGGGCAGAGGGGTTAAGCTCTCCCCAGAGCAGGGGACCACCCCAGGTCCCCAGCAGCAGGTCCCTGGTGAGGATGAGCAAGCTCTAGCAGAGTCGCTGGAGGCAGCCAGGAATTACTCCAGACAGTGGAAGTGCTTTTTAGGAGCACTTTATTAATAGAGGCAGATAAGAAATCACTGATAACAAATGCAAAAAGCCCTTGGACTCAAGGCCTGTTGGCCCAGGCGATATCCCCGCCGAGCGCAGCAGCCATTAGTCTCAGCGGGAGGCTCCAGGAGCCGCTCTCTCTGGCAGGAGAGCCGCGCTCTTACATTAAGGCAGGAAAACAAACGCCTGAGCTGTTTACCATAGCAAAGGTGCGATTTCTGCACCTTCCCAGCCGGACCCTAGCACGCGCGTGAGCAGGCACCGGGCTCCGGTAAGTGATGCTTGAGCCGGTCCTACCCCAGTGCGGCAGAGCAAAGCCCGGAGACGCGGCCGCAGCCCCGCACCCGGTGCTCGCCCATCTCTGGGCGCAGGTGTCTGGTGCTGGCACCGTGATTCCTCCATATTCTTTCTCCAGTAATTGTGTTTCAAATACTCTGTTCTGTGCAGACATGATGAAGCTGTTTAGGACAAGGGATGTTGCCAATGAGGATAACCTCTCCTAAGGTTAATTAATCATTTGTAAACCGACCTTTGGATGCATGCATTATTCATCAGTGCTCCTGAACTAACAGGCCAGATCGTTTTCAGCCACTGGGCTTGTTGTCAGAGTCTTTGGTTGTTCCATAAGCGAGGGCAATTGCTGCAGCACAGGAGGGCAATGCCTGCGGGTGCTGCCTGGGCGCGGGATGCTCGCTCTTGGCTGTCACTTAGACCACAGCCCAGCTTAGGCTGGACTGCACCCCAACTGAAGCTTTTCTTCCTCACCTGCCTGTTTCTTCTTTGAAGCCTGACTGACCTTAAACTATCT
The DNA here is from genome assembly GCA_013400615.1 of Syrrhaptes paradoxus. Lineage (NCBI taxonomy): Eukaryota > Metazoa > Chordata > Aves > Pterocliformes > Pteroclidae > Syrrhaptes > Syrrhaptes paradoxus. The sequence goes on from VZTO01013950.1 coordinate 227,171, forward strand.
TGAAGACTCCTCTCCAGGAGCTTGACATTTAAAAGTGCAGTGGCAGAAAATAACTTCTAAAAATATGTGTAACTTATTTACCCGCCCGAGGAGAGGGAGAGAAGAATTCAAATTAAGGCATACATATACATCACGCCGCTCGATTGTGACTTGTCGCTGATGCTACGTGGTAGCACCGCGTTCTCCGCCAGCAAATCTGCTCCCTGCGTTACCGTGGCATGCAAGGCTTTACCCCACGTCTGAACCTGGGACCAGGTGCAGGGGTAAGGAGAGAGGATCCTCGCGTCCCTTCCCAGGCTGCAGGGCAAGCACGGGGCAAGGGTCTGGTCTCAGGGGGCCCAAGGAGCTGATTTAACATCTCACAGCCACCAAATGTGTACGGCAGGAAAATACAAGCCAGCATTTATTGAGCGAACACCACATGGATCATTCTTTGTCAGATTACATAAATGAAGAAGATTAAAAAAAAAAATTTAAAAAAACACAGCCAAACAACACAAAAAAACCCAGGAAAAAGAAATCAAAGACTAAGCACTGCACAAATCGGTTAACGCAGTACTTGGGAAACCATTTATATCTCCGTGGGGAAAAGCCTCCTGCACCCATGTCCTCCCAGGCAAGAGCAGACCTTGCCCAGACAGACTCTTCACCCATTCCCCACCCAGAACTACAGCGTACTCATGGAGGAACCTCCTGAACGTGAGGCATTCATGTATCTTTAATTATTGTTTTCAGCCACATAAATTCACGCTGAATTAAAATTCATGATGGTTCTAGGGTACAAGTGCAAACAATTTGTTCGGTAAACTTTGCTCTAATTGGCATTCTGAAAATTTCCTGTTAATCAAGCCCCTTGGGCTCAGTTTACCCGTGTAGTTCTGCCTTCGAATGTCAGTGCTCGGAGGGTGCACGCGTGTATGCCAATTTCAAGGGTCTTTATACGATATTAACTCATACACCTTGTCCTCACATTAATTTGCAAGTAATTTTTTAACAACCTTCCGTGGCCCTGTCTTTTATCTCCCTGCTTCATTACTCGAGGCAGGAGAGCGAGCGGAAGAGCATTTGTAAAACCTGAAACAAAATTGCACTCGGAAACTCTAGGATCTGAGCGCGGAGTGCCCCCAAGGACACCTGAAATTCCTGCCTGCGGGAGCCGTGTTTCCAGTGGCACTCAACTCCAAGAGGCCACAGGAGGAACCAGCCAGCGTGGCAAACACCAGGCATGCGAGGGGTGCCGCTGCACGGAGCCTCCAGCCAAACGCGCCCAGAAATAGGGCTACAGAGGTGGGTAACACTGTGGTCCTCTTGAGACAAGTTTTTTTGCGTTGCCTGAAAAGTCAAGTCATGAGCAAAGCTGTTTGTTTTTTTGGGGGTTTTGTTGGTTTGGTTTTTTTTTTATCCCATCCCCATGTGCATGGAGAACATCAGAAAAGGCTCCGGGAGATGCCGGGATCTGGGGGGTCCTGCACAGAGCCCCGCTTTGCACATACTGTCCAACATGGACCAACTGGCCAACGCTGGATCTTTTTCCCCAAGCAACACCCTCTCCAAGCAGATGATCAGTCCATTACAACTGGGACCACTGCCCAGGAGGATTTTGGGAGCTTTCAGTGATTCTCCTCTTCAGCTTTTGCAGCCTTATCAGGCTAGTCCTTAACTTACATCCCAAGAGATTTGGGAATAGGAGAAGCTATGTATAACCTGAGCGTCTCTTCCCACCAGCACAGCAAGACAGAAGAACAGAAATCACAAAATAATGAGCATCTGACAGAGATCAGGGAAGTGGTAGAGAAGCTCTCTTGGATGAAAATACGCAGTAAGGAAACGTATGAGAACTGGCAGTTCCCAGAAGAGACCAAAGATGGTGCACAACAGCAAACTGCTCCCCTGTGAAAGCAGATAAGAAGCATAATTAGATGGCATTACAGCGACAGCAGGGTCTGGAAGCTGTAAAGAAATAGTACGGAAAGCCGAAACAGGCACGTGCCTGGGGGGAGAATAGAGGAATAACACAGATACACAGCGTGAGAGCGCCCGGGTCTGCGTGCACAAGGTATAGCAGGCAACCAGCAAGGGTGTGAAAACAAACCAGGTGTGAAAGGAGAACAGCAAGATGTGCAGAGGTGTATGTGTCTGGGGAAGATCAGGCTGAGCGTTCAAAGCAGGAGTTTGCCCCATCTCCCTTGTTTCAGTCTCTATAAAAAAGGTTAATTGTGAATGAAACTTAACGAAACAGGCTTTGAAGGGAACTGCGGAGAAGGCCAGCATAAGGAAAGAAGTTCAAAGCCGTTTGGATATGTCGAATGTATTCAAAATGAGAGGATCTGATGAAATGTACCCAAGAACATTGAACCCTTGGTGCTTATCTTCAAAATTTATAAAGGCATAGGCGTCCCTGGAGATGAGAGAAGCACCTCTTGTTAAAGAGGATACTTTAAAAAAAAGTTGTATAATCATCTTAATCTCAATTCCCTGAAAGAGACTGGAAGAAAGTATTAAATGAGCAACTTGTAAGATGTAAAACGCTGAATAAAATCAAAGACCATGGGTTTGTCAAGAACCAGTCACGTCAACCCAATTTAATTTCCTTCTTTGATAAGGCAACAGGCTTACTTGATAATGGGAAAGCAGCAAACACATGAATGAGGCTTTTTGCATCTTCCCACAGGACAGCCTCGACCAAGCTGAGAAAACACCCTCTGAAAAACAATCAGATCTTGAATGGCAGAGGAACCACGCCTGAAGAGGAAAGACGAAGGGAGGAGGAGGTTTCTCCAGCCTCCACTGTGGCTGCAGAGGAGGGGCTGCCATCCTTCCTCTCCATAGAGCCCATGGGCCGCCCTTCTCCCATTTGGCATTTCACAGCTTCACCCAAGGACAGCTCCTCACCCAAGGAAAATTGAGACTAAACCTTTGCTATGCTGATTTCTAGCATCTCATGTTGATTTATCCTTTATTTCCCCACACCATCAGCATTCCCATGAGTATTTAAGAAGAAACATTTTGATGTGGCACTACCTGATATTAACCCCAGATACTGGCATCAGGCTGAGAAGATGCTTTTGGTGGAGCTTCGGTCACTTGACCCAGTTTGGAAATGGTGCAAATCATAGAATCACAGAATGGTTTGGGTTGGAAAGGACCTCAAAGACCATCCAGTGCCACCTCCTGCCATGGGCAGGGACACCTCCCACCAGCCCAGGTTGCCCAAAGCCTCATCCAGCCTGGCCTTGAACCCCTCCAAGGATGGAGCATCTGTACAAACTGCCTGAGAAGCCTGTGCGTGAGCATAGAGGCTTTGCTGCTCTGCTCCCAGTCCACTGGATGGACGGGCAAAGTGATGGATGGGGATCCTGGCAAGCCCAAATCAAGGGACTTTGTGAGCAGTGAGAACAGCTGCCAGAGAAATTCAGGAAAAGAAGCTTCTGATACAGTTTCAAACAATGTGTAATTATCAGGTAGCTGAAAATTAGCCCATCTGTGCCTCGGGAAAAGACAATGAGGAGTTATGTGTTACTAATGGCTGAAAAGCGCTGGCAAGACAAAACAGGAAATTTTCAGTAAACTTTCTTCTCCAGGTAATGTAATTACACAGCGTAATCCACAAATCTCCTGGCTTTTTTGGTGGGTTTTGGTAAAGCTTAGGAGGTCTTCATCCTCTTTTTTTCTTTTTCCAGTCCTCATTGCAGCAGCACAGTCGGTGCCAGCCGTCTGGCTGGGCCACCGAAAGCAGCAGATGTGGGCAACATAAACTGCCTTTACAACAGAATCGCTAACGACACGGATCAGATTTTTCTCAAGCAGATTGCAAATACCCACCGTGCCTTTGCCACAGCTTCCCTATCTGAATGCAAAGCACCCAAGTTTGTAATACTATTTGGGACAAAATTTCTGTGCTGGTGGAGTTGGCTGGCCAGAGTCTGGGTCTCCAATCCAGGTCAACACACATGCAAGCATCAGCGTGGTTTGGATTTAGGACCCGTTTTGTTTTCTTTGCTTTTGGTCCCTGCTGATCCAGCATGAAAAAAAAAATCCAAAAAACCAAAAACCAGCCCCATGCTTTCTTTAAGTGCCTTGAGGGTCCAGTGATAAGGTCTTTGGGGGTTGGTGAAGCAAAACTGGAATAGTGTAAAACTCATGCAAACAGTCCAGGCAGGGTAAATAGCTCATGATTTTTTTATTCATCCTTTTGTCTGTGGAATAACGGGGAGCAAATTGCTTTTTCCTTTCCTAGTCCAAATTATTCAGAGAATTTTTCTGCTGATTTTTGCTATTCTCCCTCTTGAGAGCGTTTGCTCTTGAAGATGGCCCGCTTCACTCTGAATGGAAAGCAAATGTTGCCTTCACCTTCAGTGAACTTTGAAGCAATTGATTTTTTACCAGCATAAAAGAAGAGCAGAGAAGTGACAGCTCATGGGCTTTGTGGAGGATGAATTTTGCCATTTCACGACTGCCCGTGCAGGAAGATGCAGTCATCCCAGAAGAAAGATGACAGATGCTCTTTCGACTCATCCCTGTTCCGTCACCAGCCCCGTCCTCTTTCACATGTGGGGTCCCCGGACCGCCGGCTTCTCTGCAGCTGCTGCGCAGACGCTTCAAGCAACTCATAATAGCGAGGACTCCAAGGAAAATTATTCTCACTAGCTTTTGTCTGGTAATCTGAGGTCAAGAAAACAAGATGCTTCCTCTCAGCTCTCTTCAGCGCTGCGGCGAGAAATGCAGCCAAGCTCCGGCACCGAGAATAAAGGCAGAGTTGGCACAAACACAGGAGCTTCTTAAATGAGTTTGCCATTAGCCGGAAGGGCTGCAAATTGAAGTGAAGATAAGCCCCTTAGCATTTCCCTTCTTTAATCCAAGCCTCATAAAAGCAGAGATGTGTTCCTATTCAGTGGGCTTTATACAGAGGCAGGTATTTCATTTACCCGAAAAACCCCTGGATCCGATAAATTATTAATGTTATTTATAAAGGCAATTCTGCCATTCAGCAACTTCTTTTGGATCCCTACGCTTAATCTCGCTGCTTAGCATAAGATACACTCCAGTTAAAAGGCAAAATCACATTCCCTTACAAGGCCTGCAAAATAACGGAGTGCTGAGGTGCCTGAAAAAAGGGTTGTAGTTTAAATTCCGCTTTAGAGACTAATACATTTATCAGTAGCAAACATAAGCCCTGACTTCTACTTGCTTGTACCCTCCCCATGTGCTGAATGGGGCTGCACGCATCCAGAGCCATCAAAGCTACTCAGCGAGAACGATGGAGATGCAAAACACCCTCGTGCTTATACAAGCTGCTGTAAGGCTGTTGGGGGGCTGGGTGGAGCCGTACAGTGAGACAGCAAGTGACCCTGTCCTGTCCTAGAGGGTGTCCTGCTCTCAGCCCTACGCCCGCTCCGTGGCTCAGGGTGTTATTGAGGGCAGATGCACCACAGGATCTATCCAGCTGCTCACGCAGTTGGGTGATGGAGTCGAGATGCTCAGAGTCCCAAACCAGGGACACTGGCAGAGCTGCCACCCCAGGGGCATCGCGGGCCTCGGCCCCAGCAAAACCGGTATAACACATACCCATGAGGGAATAACCACGAGAACCTGGCAGTCTGGGTGCACAGCCAGCATCGTCATTTCAGTTGCAACAGCAGGATGTGATCACAGAATCGTAGAATAGCTTGGGCTGGACCAAGCTGGACCCATGGCGTGTGTGATGGACCAGTTCCCGCAGCAGCGTGCCAGCACTGACAGGTAGAACAGCACCCCTCCCATCAGCAGGGTGGCAGTGGGTATTTTGGGGTTAAACGCCCACACTGAGGAAGAGGAGAGCCAGCATCTCCAAAGGAAGATGTGCTCAAGCCCCTAAGAGGGAACAAAGGCTCCTTGGTCCCACATCAGGACTACACGTGGAATTAACTAAACTGTTCCCGCCGCAGCCCCACGTCCATCCTGGTGGTTGTCACAGCACAGCTGCACGCACCCATAAGCCGTCCTCCAAATTCAAGGGCAACGCACGTGTTGGACGCCAGGGAACGGCAGTGCATGGGAATCACAGGGGGGTTTGGAAAATCTCTCATGAAACCTTTTCTCCACGCAATACGTACGTTCCCTGAAATCCTTTTTGCAGCATTTCCCTCTCCAAAGGCTGCGTGACAAACTGTTTAATTGAGCAGCCAGCACTGGCTGGTGTTTTATTTCGGCACAATTTGAACCATGGCAAAGTATTTTTGTTTGCTAAACTCAGTCAACCTTTTCAACAGCAGGGTTACGACAGCAATGTGTATTTTTCATGGACGGTGTTGCCCCTAGGAAAGAAGCACTCGGGAGGTTCAGGATCCATTTTTTTCTCTTGGGCTGAGTGCCGGGGACGAGCAGTGGCTCGCGGGTGGCAGTGCCGTTTGCTTTTGATCAGCCATGAGCAGGAAGGGTTCCTGCAGCTGCGCTTGAAGCTGGAGATGTCTAAGCTACGGGCACCACAGAGCTTATGTCAAAACTTTTATGTCAAAACGACTTATAATAAGATTTTAAGTTTGTTCAGGGAGCTGGAATGAAATATTTAAACACAGCATCATGGTAGCATTTTATTCTCATGAAAAAGCTGAAATGCCATTTGCAAATCAGAAATGTTTTTAAAATTTGCTTTGAAATAGCAGTGACTTTATGCAACCGGTTTTGTTTTACTTTCCAGGAATAAACAAATGGGGGGAAAAAGCTGAAATATCGGCCGTTTCCTCACAAATGAGACGTCTGCGTTTCAGTCTGTTCTGGTGAGTCTGTTTGGAGCCCTCGCTCCCACTTGGAGTGGGGAGAATCAGCTTCACCAGCAGCCTACGTTGTTGCATCCAGCATTCAAATTACATTATCTTTGTTTCTTACACTGACGATGAGACATTTAGGTTGGAGAATTCCACTGGGCATCACAGCTGCTCTGAAGGGTTTGCATGATTTGAAATAAATGTCATAAAAGAAATAGAAAGTTCTTGTATAAAAGCACAGTTGTCCTACTTCTTTTTTTATTGGGGCAATTTTCACTTTCTTTAGGTACAGTTTATCCATTTGCAGTTCTTAATTTCCCGGTGTATGTATTCTATCTGCTTAAAAATAACATACGAAAGTGACAGAAGAAATGTGTATCATTTATCCAAAACACTAAGGATCCAAAATAGCTGATATGGTTGCAAAGAGTAGAGTAGGCGTGAGACAAATCTTTACAAACTGAAGGCAAGTCTAAACAGAGTGTAGACAGAAGCGTCTTGGCCAGTCAAATGCACAACGATAACATCAGGCTAGTACAATATTTTAAAGCACAAAAGGCAGCACGGGAATTTTCTAGTCCCCAAGGTGTAGGTGAAGCTACGGTGGTCCGAGGGGTTTCTTTTCGGATCAAGCCATCACATCCGTAAGCACCATTTCGGAAGCCAGCAGCTCTCCAGCTGCAAACGTTGCTCTTCTAAATCCTCCCTGAGATCTGACCCAAATGAGCCACTGCAGTCTCTCACAAGTTGCAGGTGCACTGTGAAATAAGATAGAATCAGCCTGTTTTAGCAACGCAATAATCGGATCCCAATTTCCCCATTAGTCACCAGTTTGCGGATGTTTCAGGCCCTGATTTCTTGCTGATGAAGCTCCCTCAGCCCTTTCCAGCACCCAAGCCCGCACCAGCATCTCCCGCTGCTTTTCTCCGAGTCCACCTGCACACATGTATCTTCCAGGCAAGTAAATCCAGCTGGGATTTCATGTGCCCTAAAAGCAGATCCTAATCAATGATATCCACTGTACAGATGGAACAGCACTTAAAATGTAGCCACGCTTGGAAACCTACTGTCCTGGGTTCAGCTGAGACTGAGTTCACTTTCTTCATACTAGCTAGCAAGAGGCTGTGTTTTGGATTTGTGCTCAGAACAAAGCTGATAAAAAGTGATGTTTATGCGGCTGCCAAGGTCTTTCAGCTTCTCTGGCTGTCTGCAAACAGCAGAAGCTGGGAGGGAGCACAGCCCCAGTGACCAGCCCAGGATTTGATCTTAGGTTCGGGNTGTGTATCACTCATTTGTCTATTTGTATATAGTATTATTTTCAATATTATTGTAGTTTAGTTATTAAACTGTTCTTATCTCAACCCACGAGTCTTCTTTTCCCTTCACCCCTTTAATTCTCTCCCCTATCCTCGGGAGGGGGGAGGGTGAGCGAACAGGGTTGTGTGGGGTTAGCTCCCAGCCAAGGTTAAACCCATCACACCTGAACACGACTGGTGGCCTGTTAGCCGATGCTTTTGGCCCCGTGCCTTCCTCGCTCACCTGCTTCTCGCCGCTACAAAAGGGAGGCAAAACTCCTGCGATTGCTGTGCAGGTGATTAGAGGAAATTGCATTGCCGAAGCGCTCGGCGGCTGCAGCCGTGCTTCAGCTCTTGACTTGCCTGCTGGTAAGCTGCCAGGGAGAGGGAAGTGTAGGCATAAAATGAATAGCAGAAGAGATTGCAGGTAATTATGTTTCTTAAGCTGTTAACAGGATTGGCCATTTGATAAATGAGAGGATTTGGGAATGTTTTGTCACCGACAAGCCGTTGTAAGATCCAAGGGGAAACGGGAGCGTTTCTCTTCCGTAACATGAACAAGAAGGAAATTCTCCTGGGATGCTCACGTACCGTGAAATTCATCTGAAACCTGGATGCCAGCACATGGAGGCAAAAGGACAAATACAGGACTCCTTCTGATGGGAAAAAAAAAAAAAAAAAGGCAACCAGGTCTCTTACACATGCTATTGATTTGGTTTTGGTGGCCCTTCGGTGTCCCCACAGGCTTCTGCTCTCTTATGATGCCCCCCCCCCCATTCTTGCATATGGTTTTTGGTGCCACGAGGGCTCCTCAAATCCCTCTGGCTCCCCCAACCTCTTGGTTTGCTTCTGAGGCTCCCTAGCTAGCTGGAGAGGCAAGAGGGAAACCAGCACTGCTCCGTTTGTCCTTCTGCTCCAACAGTGCCCCTCAGGGCGGTTTTGGGTACCCCTGGAGCCCCTCTGTTTCTTTTCCAGTGCCCTCAAGGGCTTTGTGTGCCTTCTGGGGTGCACCAGAGCTTTCAATCTGCTTTTTGGTGTCCCCCACCCCTGGAAATCTGTGTGTTTTGGTGGCCCCAGGAGCCCTCTGTGTGCTCTGTCCCATCCCACAGCAGTGAGGCCAGGGCAGGACCCATGGTTTCACAGCCATCTGCACGGTGACAAGACACAGGGACACTTTTTTTTAAAGCCATTTGCCAATGAGTTGGTCTGAAGCAGAAGGGCAGGATGAGAGCTGGAGCTGCTCCAGGGGAGGGGAACCAGGGGACACCCCAGGGACAGCGCATGAGGCTGCTCTGGTGCGAAGGGTTTTGCTCTGCAGCGAGGGAAGGTGGTGTCAGCAGAGTGAAGGGCACAGTTTAAAGTCGGGTTACAAATCATCTCAGGTGTCAGCGCTGCATGGCTGGTGGCTCCAGGCATCTCCCATGGATGTGGCTTCCCTGCCACGACCCCCTGGAGCCTGCCTCATACAGACCTCACTGCAGAGCCAGCACTGGAGGTCAGAGAAAGCAAAGAACAAATAAAACTCCCTAAAACTGATCCCTTATGCTGCTTTCCGGGGCTGCCTACCCCAGGCAGGGCAAGTTCCTTGCAGAATGGGAGCCCAAGGCAGCCCCTGTTTGTCTGCAAGAGGCTCCCCCAGATCTCCAGCACAGCTTTTGGCTTCTTTGCTCTACCTGGTTTTTAGCAGCCAGAGCCAGGTTGTCTGTGTTGCTTTGGTTTCCCTGCAGTTATTAGCAGGGAAGGGTTTCTGGGAAGAATCTGGTGCCCCTCAAATCTCGTTTTCCCAGCAGAGCCTGGGCGCTGGGCAGAGGAGACACGCTCCTTGCTTCAGCACTGCGAGCAGTCTGGAGGTAGGGCTGGATGCCCAAGGAAGAAAGGCAGCACGAGGGCAGTAAAGCTGTTTTCTTTACAGCACATTCTGCACTGGGCAAACGACAGAAATCCAGCCGGCCAGCCTGGACACGCACACAGCCCCACCGACTCCCCAGAGACAGGATGAGCAGCCCCCTCTCCAGTGTCCCTGGCTGGGACGAAGCTGCTGTGGTCCTGCCTGGCTGGGATGGCCAGCAGGCGCTGGCTGCCGGTAGCCAAGGAGGCAGGTAAAGCAGCAGCTGCCTCTACGGGAGATTTAGGCAGTGGGAGACACCCGTAAGCTCCTGCAGTTTTATATTTGAGCTCTTCCCAAGAGCAAAGTGGTGATTCAGCCCGAGCAGATGTATTGGGTAGGAAGGAGAGGCGTGTCTGGACCTGAGCTGCGTTGGTTGGTAGCAGCATCCTGGAGGGACACAGCCCTGGTGGGCCTGGCGCCAGCTCCCCAAGCAGAGCAGCGTCCTGCCTGCGAGTCATGCGGCAGTTACCCCGTTTCTTTACCAATGGCGAGCAATCCCAAAAATTGCACAGGGATCCCCTTTCGGGAAATAGGTTTGGTCTGTTCACACCCTCTGCTCCAGCACCCAGGGCTCTTAGGAAGAGCTGCAGAGACCGGGTTGTGTGGAGGCAGAAACCCTGAGCAGCATTTTTATCCTCACACAACTCATTGGGGCTGCAGAGCGAGGTCCTGCAGCCACCATCACCCCCTGCCTTGGCCCCTCTGGGTGGGCCTTGCCCCACTCTGGCAGCTTCTCCAGTGGGGCCGGCCCCCCACCCATCTCCTCACTTCAGCATCCTCTCATTACCCTGCAGAGGAAATCTTTTCAGAGCCTTCTCTTAAGGAGTAACAAGATGAGACTCAAAGGCAGAGGTGGGCATGGCTCAGCGGGAACATCCGACGCTGCCAGACTGCTCCCCAGCCGATGTGGATAGTCCGGGCACAAGAAAGCCACTCAGGTCGTGTGCTCTCACACAGCTCAGCCTCTGTAGCAATCAGTGTCCAACCTCCAATTAAGCGGGAGTGCCCTCGTCTTTCTGGGTGTCCCACTATCCCCGCCCTCAATAAACACTTTCTACCCTCCATTCAATGCCAATGTTTATGAAGAATATGGGAACAAGGATTTCAGCCGCTGCAGCTGTGTTTGCTGGGCCCTTGCTGAAACGGAGCAAAGAGCAAGCTGGGCTGCAGGGATGTTGCAGTTCTGATCCTGGCTGGGAGCCAAAATACAACAGCCGCTCACTCACCCTCCCCACTCCTGGGGATGGGGAGAGAATTAAAGGGGTGAAGGGGAAAGAGACTCATGGATTGAGATAAGAACAATTTAATAACTACAATAATATTGAAAATAATAATAGTAATATACATATAATACATATATAATATATACATATATAATAGTAATATATATACACAAATATACAAATGAGTGACACACAGTGACACCTGANTACAATAATATTGAAAATAACAATAGTAATATATATATAATACATATATAATATATACATATGTAATAGTAATATATATACACAATTATACAAATGAGAGACAGCGACACTGCTCACCACCTGATGACCAAGGCTCAGCCTGTTCCAGCGAATGATCCCAGAGCAGGGAGAGACCCACAACTACAACCCAGGAATGGAGATAAGAGCCCGAATGTCCAAGAGACTGAGATGACCTGGAGAAAGAGCTGACCCAGAGGGAGACAACCCAGAGGAAGAGACCACCAGGGGAGATCTGACCCGGAAGGAGAGAGCACTTCCAGACAGGTCCTCACCTCTATCCTGGCCATACCGTGCATGGGATGGAACAGACCATTGGCCAGTTTGGTCTCAGCCCTAAACCAGAGGTGGAATCCTGGGCTGGTCACTGGGGCTGTGCTCCCTCCCAGCTCCTCCTGCCCCTGCAGACACGGGCACAGCAGAGAAGCTGGAAAGTCCTTGAGTGTCCTGGCAGCAGCTCTGCCCATCAGTGTGTGATCAGCTTCTCCTCAGCACAAACCCCAACAGCCTCACACCAGCTGCTGGGAAAAAAGTGAACTCTGTCCCAGCCCAAACCAGGACAGGGGAGCATCTGTGAAGGCAGAGAAACAACCCCTTCCGGCACTTACCCTCTGTGAGGAAATCAGAGCTGCTGCAGCAAGATAGCCACTGCTGCTGGCTGCCCCCTTTTAGCTCCACCAGCACAGCAACACGCTCCTCCTGGTGCAGGAGCTGTTGGACAAGCTGAGGATGCGGAGCAGGGCAAGGTCTGCTCCAGACATCTGTTACCAGGCATTAAGTAAACAATGCATTGAATAAAGCAAAAGTCACGTTGCTTCAGTTGAGGCTTGCTCCACTTTTTATTTCCAAGAGGAAAACTAACCCAGCATGATGCCAGCATGCACGATTCCTGCTCAGCACTTCCTGTGGCGCAGCTTCCCAGCAAGGGCTGTGGGGAGCTTGCAAACACAGGCCCTTTGCTCCCATAGCAGCTTCTTAAGGGGTAAATGAAGGCAAAATCCAGTTCCGGCTCCTTCAAACAGCATCTCTGGAAAACAAGGTCACTTAGTCTTTGCAGCTCAAGCTGAAGTCTGAAATGGTGGCCTCAAGCAGCTGGTGGAGGGTGGGCAAGAGGTGAAGCAGCAGTTATTCTTAGCAACGAGCACCTAGGGAAACAGAGAAACAGCAGGAACTGAAAATCCAGATGCTTTTTCTCTACAAACAACAGGACTCTAACTCCTGTTTTCACCCAAGCAGGGGCAGATGCACACACTGGATTTGTGCCCCCTTGCTTCAGCAGCACCAGCCAAGCCCAGGGCTTCACTTCTCCACGCACAGCAGGAGCTGAGCTTCCGCCACGGCTGGGCAAGGCAAAAGCTCTCCCTAAGCTCATCCGAAAGCACAGGGTAGCCACAGGAACACAACTGCCACCTTGAGTGGGTTGTAGTTCAAGCACAGAGACACTTGCTCTTGCCAGCACATTTAGGAAAGGAAGATGGCTTGCCAACCCGCTTCTGGGGCAGATGGACAAGAAAGACTTCCCAAAGGGCTGACCCACAGTGGCAGCCTTTGCCATTTATAAAACCTTCACCAGCCATGGGAACTGGAATGATCAGAAAAAGCTTTTATCTACATTAAAGAGCATCTGACAAGGGAAGGCTGAGCCAGCTGCTACCTTTAGTCCCAGCCAACCCTATGAGACGTGCCCACAGGCAACTCCAGCACCACGAAGGCTATCGCAGTCCAGAAGCCAGCTACTACCTGCTCCAAACAGCCCCACTCAGCAGCTGACCCCTCTGGAGGGCAGCCCTCCTGCCATTCTCACACCCCCAAGTTCTCAGACAGCGACTGGGAAACAAGCTCTTGAGCTCAGATTTAATTGTGCTTCTGCTTGTTTAACCCCACCAGCCTTTCCCACGGGGAAAGCACGGTCCATCTCCTGCCTCTGCAGTGCAGCGCTCTGTGCTTTCACTACAGAGCCCTGAAAACAGCCTCCCTACCCCACCGCCTCAGTCATGGGGGACCCTAAAAAGCGCCTGGGGTCTCCATGCCTCTGGCTAGCAGCAAGGGATCCCCTCCAGACCGGGCATCTCCGCAGCAGCTGAAGACAAACCCTGGAAAAAAGGGTGAGGGGGGCAAAGAGCCTCAGCCACCACAGCACAGGATGCAAATGCCCTTGCGGCTGCCCTCCATCCCCACAAAGAGCCTGTGCCATGGCAGAGGACATCTGCTCCTGGGAATAGAGAAGCTGCTCCAGCTCCAAGGGGAGATACTTCAAATTATTACAGTTTCCAGACACAGAAAGAAAAGGACCAGCACGGCCCCCTGACATTGTACCTGTTCCGGAGGGGCAGTGGGAACGCAGGGTAGGGCATCGATCGATGTGAGAAAAGGAGCCAGGCAGTAAGGCCTTGGAGGTGAGATGGTGCAATGTTATTTCTTCATTTTTTACAGAGGAGGAAAAAGCAATACAATAAAACTTGCTTCTAACAACAGATAGAAAGAAATACAAGGACTTGAAAGGGCACAGGACAGACTTACAGACACCTGTACTATTCATTAGTCTGTGCTCTTTCCCTTCAGAAGATTGTTCCCAAAAAAAGAAGGAAAAACACCCCTCACTGGTAACTGTTCCAACAGCTCCAGAGGCAGGGCAGCACCCAGCCAGCGCAGCTCTTCCCCCAGCAGCTCTGCCACAATCACAGCAACACACTCAGCTCCTGGATGTGGCTGCTGCATCCAGCCCTCAGCTGCCGTCTTTCACCGCCCCTCAACCACAGCACCTCTGGCTCCATCCTGCTGGATAAACCAGGTGTTTACTTTCTACTCTATATTGGTAAAACACATGTAGCATAAAAAAGAGAACTGCAATTAAAAACCTCTCCTCCACACCTTCCAGCACCTGAGCCAGCCTAGTTCGGTGCTGACAACATCCTGCCCCTTTTAATTATCCTTGTGGTCATGTTCCACCACATACATGAGTTCCCTTGCTTGGGAAGCGGTTAGTTCAAGATTTGTGGTGTGAGTGCCTTTCTGTAAAAAGACCTGTAAGTAACTTTACTAATCTATTTTTTATTATTATTTCTTTTTTTACGCTGCTGTCCAGGTTAAGCTCCATGTAGCTCCCAGAACTGGGCACTAAGGTTAAGGAAGGACTGTGTTTCCAAATGCTCACAAAGAGCAAAAGGAGCAATTTAAAATATTTCTTAAATTTCAAGTGACTCTTGGTGCACCCTGAAGCCTTCTGTGTGGCTTTTGGTGCTAACCAGAGCCCTCTGTTTGGCTTTCAATGCCCCTACAGAGGCTTCTGTGTGGGTAATGGTTATCAAAACTTGACTCTGAATTTCTTTACATTTTTCTGCCCCGTGCAAAATGCTGTATTCATGCATGGGGAGGCTCTGTAGGTACCTAGACCAACATCTGGAGTGTTCCACCTCCCCTGACCATATCACAACAGCATCATAGAGAGACACAGCACAAGCACAAACCAGCCTGGTCAAAACCTACAACTCTTCCCTCTGTGCTCCCTGTTTTGGGTTTTGCATATTCTCACTCCTCCTCCATAATAACATGTGCCCATCTGCAAAAAGCATCTTAAGGCTCCACCGCTTGCTAACAACCACAACCCCTGTACGACAGATGAACCAGAAAGCAGTAAGGAGGTTTTATGTGGACAGAAAGAAATAGTCGCAGCAAACAGTGGTGGAAGCAGCTCGGCAAAGGCAGCATGCCTGGTACACTGCCTCTCTTCCAAACACTATTTGGAAGGACGGGATGGTCCATGGCTTTAGTGCTCCAGCCCTTGACAGGATAACTGAGACTTTCTAGTTAATCTAGTGGAAAGAGTTTTGAAACAACTTGAAGGAAGCAACATGAATATGCAGCAAATCTAGTCGGAACCTGCTGTCTATTGAAATGGCTCATTAATACTGCACAGACAAAGCAAATGACTGATGCTTACTGCAGAGTTACCAGTGAACGTATCTGCGCTCGGATTATCGGAGCAGAGTAGAATATTTCACCCCATATGGTTTGCCTGAAGACGCTGTTTCAGATAATGGTGCTTATGTTGTTTCCATGGAATTTCAATATTCCCCAGAAGCCACTCGCTGGAGCACTCCTGAGCAACCTTGTGTCATTTGGTGCCGCGTGAACTAGCAGAATGCTGGGTACTTACAATTAAAAGTGGAGTTCAGAAAAATCATAATGAAGTTCGAATTTGAAAAAAAAAGGGAGTATAAAATGTTTTCACTTGCATCAGGTTAGTAAACCTAATTTTCAATATAAGTTTTTAAATGAAAAGTGTCACTCTCAAAATAATTTTATGTACACAGAAAAATTTAATCAAAATCACTGGAAGAGAAGTAGTGCAAGATTAAGTATCCACAAAATATGCCTAGGCACCAGAGATTTCTTGGCAGGAAGAATGAAAGGAAAGAACTGGGACTCATGCTCCATCTGCTAATAATGAAAATGAAGAGAGTACAAGGGAAAGGTTTGCTAAGGAAAAGCCCTTCAGATTGAAAGTGCTGTAACTGTAGTCAGGAGGAAAGAAAGCCACTGGGCTTTGAGGTACAAAGAACATAAAAACCATCGGACTCAGACAAATCAAAGGGCCATGGACTCTCTCCGCTCGCATCTTGTGACCTGTAGTGGGTGCTATGCAAAAACCTTACAGCATGGAAAATTTTCTGGACTGTCAGTTAATAGCCTGTGGTCACCAAAATTTGCAGTTCAAAGCAAACACAAGTGAACAGAGGGAGGGGAGATAACACTGTATAGGGCAGAGCTTTGTTAGTCCATGTAGGAGTAGCTGCATGCATGTGTCTCTACGTGCACGTATTCTGCACGTTTACCTGCCCAGGTGCTCCATTCAGGGAGCACAGCACAGCGGTGCGAGGAGGATGGCAGGAACAAGAGATAAGAGCTTTGATAAAGGAACAGGGATCTCTGATATATGGTGATGAAGCACAATGTATACAAGAGTCTGGGGAGCATGAATAGCTTTTAAAAGAGGATGGATTTGGTGCATGAGCTTTAGTGATCACACGATAATTCATAAGCCCTCGTTACTGCTTGCCTTACCTCCAGCCCGGCTGACATTGTAGCAGGAGGCCTCTCCAGATGGAGAGAGCACAGGCAGCCCTGCCTGGACAGAGCCCCTCCCCAGACACTGCTGCTGAAGAAGACAGCATTCAGGTCTCCCCATCCCCTCCTGTGGCCTGGTACCTACAAACAACGAGGCTACTGATAACAGCATGATGTCGTCGTCCTTTATAAAGCTGTTAAGCAGACCGAGTCTGAACACACACCCTGTGCTGGGATTTCATGTATTTGCTGCCAGACCTTCACAGGAGGCACTGTGTGGTGCTGGGCTTTATTCCACGACCTTAACAGGCAACACACCTGAAGAAGCACCAATCTTTCCACTTCTATTCTGTAGACTTTCCAGGGTCCCACCTGTCCAGCTATTTTTGCTTCTCTTCCTACCTTACATCTGTTTACCTTCCAAGTCCTCCCACCTGCCTTGCTTCCGTCAAGGTACTGGCTCCTCTGCTGTGTACTGCAGGTAAAATCTTGCTCATGCCTGAAGCCAGGAGTGGTGCCTGTTGTTGGACAAGGTCTCTGTGGAATACGTAGCTGAATATTGGCAATTCTCAGCTGAACATACGTAGACTGACACAGTGAGAGACTCAGGACATGTCAGATTCCAAAGGAAAGGGAAAAAAATGCACCTATTTCACTCGAGTTATGCCTTTCCTAAATTTCAAGCCCTTCATTCCAATATTAAGACTCTAGCTTGTCAAAAGTGGACTACATGGCATTGCTATTGGGGTTTTAATTTATATATGTATTCAATATTAAACATATATTACAAAAATACATGTACGGATTTAAAACATTGTAAAAATGTATTCTTTTCCTAATCCTTTTGCCATTTTACCTGACACTTTAAAAGATGTGAACAATAGCAGACTGAGTCAGACACTCAACAGGAAATCTTAAAACAACTGACTCACCTGATTAAAGTTTGGTAGTGGTATCAGCAAAGAAAAACAAAGACTGAACTGTCAAACACTAGTACTGAATATAACTAGTTCTAAATCAAGAGCCAGGAAAACTCCTGACCTACATGAACAGAAGCACGAAACAAAGAAACCTCAGAATAAAATCCATGGCTGACAGAGCTTAGCACAAGAAAGTTGTGTTTGCAAAAGAAATCCTAGCAACAGTACAGGGTCACTGCTCGGTGCAGACAGGAGAATTGTGAAGGATTATGCAGAAAATGCAGAAGTGTTCAAACAGACTTTTATTCAGTATTTGGAAAGAAGGATGATTTGCTTTCATTGCTTGAAGATGATGAAATACTTTCCAGTCTATTAGTAACTGAGAGAGATGTTAGAATCTATCAGCAATGAACATTTTTAAATCAGCAGGCTCAGGAGCTCCAGCATAGTTGGCAGCGAAGCTTTCGGGTCCGCTAACGTTGAATGTTAATAGCAGCAGATCTGTAAATGCCCAACTTATAAAAATCTATTAAATGAGAAGGGAAGCAAAGGGAATCAATGAACCATCAGAGGAAAGAGCAACTCCAGGTCACAGAGAAGTGAGGGCTTTTTTCCATCTTATCTTTCGTTAGAACTGTCAAGGGTAACATGGAGCCCAGTTCTCCTAACGAACTGGAGCCACCATTTTTCCTAGGCTCATTTAACCTGATGGCTCTAAGGTACAGAGTTGTCACTCGGCACTCACTCAGACCAAAGTTTTCTTCTTGGTAAGAAAACTTTGACTTCTGGGTTAGCCTGAAACCTTCTGCTGGAGCTAAGAGAGTCAAACGAAGGAGGGTAAAGAGATACGGGTTCAAGCCCTGCTCCCTGGTATTGCCCACATGCAAGGTCAGACAGTTTTCTAACCAGGATCTATTTTTTTGTGAAGCTTTTCCTTAGGTGTATACTTCTCCCAGTGACTTTGCATGAGAAGTGGCTGGCTTGCAGCCTTGACATGTTCCAAATGGGCACGCAGAACCTCGCGGAGTAGCCCTCAGGAGCACAGCGTTGCGACGTGGCTCTCCAAGCCAGCAGCCCTACCTCTCCCAAACCACACAGGCATCCACGCCTTTGCTGGCATCAAGCACCAGCAAGAGACCTACTTCAAACAAGCTTGACTCCCTCTTCTTTGTAACAAGTTGTAGTTAGAAGTGAAGGAATTAAATCAGTGTATACTTTGCACTGTGTAAGCTAGTTCAAACAACAGAGCGAGGCTAGAAAGCATTAGCAGGTACTAGAAGCCATTACTGCTCTAGGATAGTACCGAAATACATTATACATGAACAGCTGCGCACAAAACTTCGTCTTTGGAACTTACCGACGTTTTCAACACCGAAAAAAGCATTGCACTAAACAAGCTAGTGCATAGTGGAAGTTGTAATACACTCTGTTTGATCTCCCATTTAATGTAATGAGGCTTCACTGAAAAAAAGAAGAGCAAAAAAAAAGATTAATCAAAATCCTATGTGAATTTATTTATGGATCACAAAAAATGTTTCTAGAATATCCAAGACATGGTCGAGGGATAAAGTTAGATGAAGTTAGGATTTATCTCGATTACCTAACCTGGCATTAAAATCCTTTCCACTGATCAGCAAACAGAGGGATAAAAAGATTTCAGAGACATTATGTAGGTCTGGAATAATTCCCAGTACGAGTTCCTATAAGAAGAGGAATTGTGGGAGGAATACAAATATTAATCAGAAGAAAAGGTTCTAAATTGGGAAACTGTCCTGGCAATGAGACAAAAGTCTAAGTCATCAGTGTAACAACCTCTAATCCCTATCAGAGCAGGCAGTCTCATGACAGAGATGGACGTGAAATGGCTTTCTCCGTAAATATTTCAGTTTTGATTAATTCTAACATTCTATGTCTGGACATAACAAATATGTTGTGAAACATATCATGAAAAAACAGAGACATTTGGCTGAACAATCCAAAACCGTGTACAAAACTCATTTTCTAGGAAACAGAAAAATAAAATTTAAAGCTGTTTTCTTCTTAACTCAATGCAGAAAATTCCCCAGTGTCCAAATCTTTAAAATAACTTCTCCCAAAAAAAGCAGCCTATCTAATTAAGTCCAAAACCATGCTACCATTTTGACCCTGATTTCCACTGGCAACTCCCTGACACGCACCGAAATACCTTATTAAATTTTTCCAGGGATAGCAGTTCTGATTTATAAAAAAATAAGCAAATATTTTCTAGGTCAGTAAAGGCAAGAAATGCCAGGAACAGTCCCGCGGTCACAGAATTCAAACAGAGCATCAGGCAGTAAGCTCAAAGTCCTGCTCTGGTGACAAGTACTCATGTAAAGCAGATCATCCCTATCCAGAGACTGAAGAACATACATATGCATACCAAAGCTCTGAGATTACTCAGAGCACTCTCTTTTTTGTGTGTAATTACAGATCTTTTCCTTTCAGAGGCTGTGCCAGCATAAGAAGCTCCTGTGACAGCCCCACGGTTGTGACAGTACAACTGTGTAGGGGCTACATACCAAAGTGGAGCAAGGTGGATCCCAGGTAAGAACAGCCCTGTTTTGGGAAAAGTATTTTTTCGGCAGTCCCATCGTTGTGGTTTTGACCCTGGCCATACACAACAACCACCCCTCGCTCACCCTCCCCCCTCCTGGGGATGGGGGAGAGAAGGAAAGGGGTGAAGGAAAAAGAGACTTATGGGTTGAGATAAGAACAATTTAACAACTAAACTACAATAAAACTAATAACAATGATAGTGCTAATAGATATAAATGTACAAACCAGTGACACACAGTGACACTGCTCACCACCTGATGACCAAGGCTCAGCCTGTTCCCAGCTAATGATCCCGGAGCAGGAAGAGCCCTGAAACATCAATCCCAGAAAAGAGAGAAGAGCCTGAGCATTTGAGACCTGAGCTGACCAAAAGGGTGAGACAACCCCCAGAGAGAGATGACCCAGAACAAGAGAGAGAATGACCCAGAGCAAGAGAGCAGATGACCCTTAGAGAGAGCACTTTCGGACAGATCCTCACCTCTATCCTGGCCATGCCGTGCATGGGATGGAACAGACCAGTGGCCAGTCTGGGTCTCAGCCCTAAACCAGAGGTGGAATCCTGGGCTGGTCACTGGGGCTGTGCTCCCTCCCAGCTCCTCCTGCCCCTGCAGACACGGGCACAGCAGAGAAGCTGGAAAGTCCTTGAGTGTCCTGGCAGCAGCTCTGCCCATCAGTGTGTGATCAGCTTCTCCTCAGCACAAACCCCAACAGCCTCACACTGGTGCTGGGAAGAGAGTTCCCTCTGTCCCAGCCCAAACCAGGACACCCAAGGGGTTGGGGACAGAAGGGGGTGCAAACTGCTTAAGTGTCATACCGGAAGAAATGCATTTGTAATCATGGCTGAGGTGCTTAATAAAGCAGGAATTTCATGCAGGAGTGGAAGGCTGTGGTGCTTTTCTACCAGGCTCATCAACATGAGGCTCAGGCCCTTGGGTTGTTCTGGAAGAGGATGGTACTTCCTCAGTGAACAACAGCAGCTTGCACCAGAACTTGAACATCCTTAAAGTTTCACTTCGAGCTAGTGAATAGCTCCCAACTTAAAAAAAAAAATATCCCCAAAGTACTAATGGATTTTACCATGTTGCAGCTTGACATGCTTTACAATAAAGGATATAAAAGTTGCCATCAAATTTACCCTCATTTAAAGGTTTCCACTTCTCATGTTATTATGGGCTTCTTATGTAATACTGAGGTGTATTTTAAAGACAGCTGCATTACATTCCAATTTTGCTTTTAAGTAGTGCTACCAATCTAATTAAATCATCATTCTCTGAGTTTGCACCCTGCAGATGAGCAACACTGCTTCCCAGAGTCCTCCGAGTCCTTCTGAGGTCTGTGGAGCCAAATTCATGGCTGCTAAGCACATAGAAAATACCTGCAGCCATTTAAGAGCCAGGTGAAAATACCCTGGGGGAAGAAACATGTATTTTTCTAAAGAAACGTATTTTTCTAAAGCTCAAAATGAATAATGAAAATATAACCAAATAAAATGGAAAATGAAAGCAAGATTGAAAGTTTGGGGCCACTATATCCAGCTTTACACTAAATTAAACTTCTCTACAGCGGTAACCACATTGATAATTCTGTTCTCCCTCATACTGGTGAGGTGGAGGTGTTTTCTCCAGAGAGCTGCATATCTTGTTAGCTATTCCTCTGAGACAATCCACCCAAACCGACAACGTTTTGGTCACTACTGATTGCATTCAGGATCCTATCTGCAACTTCAGTAATGATGGAAATGCTGCCGGTCAGTGAAACCCAGGGAGTTTGGACAGAGCAAGATAAGCTGGGCTGAATGTGGTTGTTAGCAATTTAAGTCTTCAAAACCCACTAGAGCATTGCTCTAAAGATTAGATTTAGCAAGTGAATTCTAGTACCTACATTTCAAGCCCCAGGGAGGAGCGTAACCAGCTGCAAGCCCTGGGAACAGCTGTACTGCCAGTGGCTTCTAGGATTTTCTTCACTCACTCAGCTCTGAGGGGCTGAAGATGATGAGCTACAAACAACGCTCCTTGTTTCCATGTTCTGCACATTCCCTGTGCTAATGGCTATTGTTTTATGGCTATCATCAATCTGCCTCACTTCTAAAATCTCTGTACAGGGTTTCTTTCCCTCCCTTTCACTCTCCTACCCCAAAGTCTACGTTGGAGTATACCACACTTTCTACTCCTGAGATCCCAGTCGTGGTTCTCTCCTCGTGGTGTCCCACTGACCACAAGAAGAGCCATTGGTGGAGTGCACACCAGTTTCTTACTCATGCTCTCTGTTCTGGCCTAGAAATTGCCTTTACTGTCCTACTTAGCTGCCTCGGAGTCCTCCCCATGTACCTCTACCCGGCTTTTGACAGTTGAACGAGCCTTCGTAATTCTGTTCGGCAGGACACCGGCCTCCCATCAGCCTTCCAGAAATTCTTAATTCATTTATACTTTTGACCTACACAAGAGCCTCTGGCAATAAGTTCTACAATTTAATAGTAAGTTAGATGGGAATGCATGACTTTCTGGGTCAGATATGATGCCTCATAATCTCATGGGGTATCCTTAACTTCTCCTATTCTTTAATAGCCAGGACCTCTTCGGTGTTTCCTGGCTAGCTAGGAGATCTCAAGATCTCTGGCCCATGCCTGACTATTTTCTCTGTCCTGATACGAAAATCATTCTGTCCTCAACCACTTTCTGTGGGTGGAATTCAGATTAAAAAGCTTTGATTTAATGTTGGAGTTTAGATATCTACTTCATAGATTGACACCCACAGGTAGAAACCTAAATATAGGTGTCTCAATCTCTGAGCTAAATAACTCCCACCTATCCTTTTTTTGTTCTATTTTATTCTTTATGAAGACAGGATGAACAGAACTGCACATATTAATCAATACGTGGGTTTGCCAAACATTTATCTAGTGACATAATCACATAATCGTGTTTTTCTCTTCCTTTTTTCCTTTTCTAAAAATTCCTCTCATTCAGTTTAAATTTTTTATTGCTGTGGTCACTGTTTTCATAGAGTTATCCTGCAGCAACTCTATTTCTGAATGATAATAACGTAATGTTCAATCTGTAACTGAATAAGTGTCATATATAATTGAATATGTATATTCCCAGACAAACTACTTTGCATGTATTAGCGTTGACTTTCACATGCCATTTTTGACACACTCACTCACTGCCACGAGAACCATCTGCCTCTCTTCTCAGGGTCAGATTCGACTATCTGAGCTAATTTTGTGTCATCCATAAACCCCATCACTGCAATATTCAGCCCCCCTTTCCAAATCCTTTATACGGATATTGAAAAGCAGAAGTCCTAAATCAAACAGTTGCGTGACTAAGCTGTAGAGCTCCTTTCACTGGGAAAACCAATCTTTTCTTCCAGTTTTTGTCCCATTTTGTCTCCATCTTATTTACTTACACAAGAACATCTTATTATCTCAGCTTAACTACTTTAAGAGTCTTTGCAGAAAGACTTATTGACATTTGTTTGCAAGTCTGTACACACTTTATCAACTCGATCTGCCTTACCTGCAAGTTTGTTGACATCTTCAAAGAGTTCAAACAGATTTATGAGACATGGTCTCCTTCTGCAAGAACTGTAATGACTTTTTCCAAATAAATCACATTTATGAAATTTTCTACTGGTTCTCTTCTTTATTATTGTAGTTTTTACCCACTTATTCAGTTTGGAAGTAAGATTTACTGATCCGTGGTTTTCCACATTTGTTCTGGAGTCCTTTTTCTCAAGGCTGAAGACACATTTGCCACTTTCCATCCTTCTTGCAATGTGGTCAACTTAAATGACACTTTTCATGCTACATTTAGCTTTCTCTTAATCTAGTGTTTGAGGTCTTTCAGAACTCTTGATTGAGTATCATCTTAGCTTGGTGCTTCCTTACTGTTCATTTTATTGATCTGTTCCAAAATGTCCTCTGCCGAAACTTCATTTAGGGACAATTCCTCATACTCTCCACTCCTTCACCACTAATGTACCCCTTTCCAGCCTTCCTCTATAATTTCTTCCCTATTATTACAGTTTCCTACCCTTCTGCCAAGTTTCTGAGGCATTTATTATGTCAATAACTTCCCTTAAAATCACGACATTCTAGTTCACCTCGTTTAGGCTTCAGAGTTGCAGCATTTGTATAGATATATTTCTACATTTTTTATTGATCTCGTTGTCCATTTTTCATGGAGTCTGCTTAGCCGGGACTTTAATTGCTGAGACCATTCTTTGCTATTTCCTTCCTCAATGTTATTGATTTCAGCTCCTTCCATTTTTCTAAATTGCGAGAATTTTCTTATTTCTCTTGAAGAAGAGTTGAATCTTGAACCATGTGCTGTTGCTTATTTGGTGAGTTTCCACAACTGCCAACTATAAAAATACCTCATTGCTTTTGAATGTTAAAACCTTGCAATCTAGTTTCACATTGATTTATACAGCTTATCTCTCTTGTAAAAACTACCTCACCAGCGGCTGAGAATCTGCTTGTCTGGTACTGTGACAATTTGTAACACTGTAATTCCACTTTAAACATTTCTTTCCTACCCGTGCCTCTGTGTCAGCACCCACATCCTTCACAACACCAGCTCCCTCTAGCACTAAGTGCGGACACAAAAGTCCAGCAAAGGCCTCAACAGTGCTGCAGAAAATGAGACTTTCTCCCATGTTTTAAGAATACACATCATTAACACCTCCCAGTATGAGACTTCTGTGATCACTCATTCACGTTAAATTTTTTATTTTCCCTAATTCCCATACCTTTTCCTGGCATGCTTCAGGCAGTCGGTTATACCTTTTTTATATTTTGGTATTTGTTTCCTCTTTCATAAATGTGGCACACAGCACTTGTTTCTTTTTATTTCATACCATTGATTTCTAGATCACTTTCTCTAGTTTATGAAGATCATTAGAAGTCTGATCCTGACCTTCAAACTGCATCTTGGTTTATCCACAAATTTTACGAGTGAGTTCTTTGTTAAATCATACAGGTCATTAATTAAAAGACTGAACAGAACTGGGCCCAGGACATACGCCAGCAGGATTCGGGTCAAAATAACCTCCCAATCCGACAGTGCACCACTGCCCCCCACATTACAGCAGTATCACGTACCTTCTGAATGATGAACCTCAAGCTATGAACTGCACATGGCCTGCCAGGACAATGAATTTGGCTGCGGTCTCCCTCACTTCTTTCTGGATCCAGACTAGAGTCCGCAGGGAGGAGGGCTGCCCGCTGGATGGACTATTTTGAGTCTAGTGCGGGTCACCTTTGCTGGGAGCCCACTTAGTGCCTCTGATCATGGCAGGATGCAGATCTGTCTGCACACATGCAATCGATCGCATTGCCCCGGGAAGCACTGGCTTTTCTACGCTTGCACAATCCAGTTATGCATTAGAGGAACATATGGTCTCTCCCTTATACAGAAACAAGGTAAGTGTCTCACCCAGCCAGAAATACTGGGCACACTGATATGGACCATATTTCTTTAGTCTGCTTCTGAGAGAATCATGTGGAACAGTTTCAAAAGCTTTCCTAAAGCAAAATATGTCCCATCTGCTGCCTCCTCTTCATCTACTAGACATTATTTTCTCAAAGAAGGAAATTACAGTAAAATCACATGATTTATTCTTGGTAAATCTATGTCCTTTTTTTTTTTTTCTCTTTTTATCTCCTATTTGCTTTAAATTAATCATGCAATATTTTTTCAGACTTGCTTCTGGGAAGAGTGGTCTCTAATTCTCTGGTTTCTTTTTTTCAAAAAAGTAAACTGTGTTTGCCTTTCTGCGGTGCTCAGTGATCCTACCTGCCTTCCCAGAGCTTCCAGAGCAGTCACTAATGCTTCAGTAATTGCTTCAGTTACCGTCTTCATTGCCCACACGGCTCTCACAGCACACATGTGGAGCAGTTTGGAGCTTCTAATCTGGAAGAACAAAGAGAGAACAAATGTAAGGGCACAAAAACAGTGTAAAAGGACATTAGGGACCGGGCCAAGCTCAGAGTGCTTGCTCTCGTCTTCCCTTGGAAGATGACACAATGGATAGCTTAGCAAAGCGTAGAATAGCAGAGCACAGCACAGCGGAGTATTAACATAGCAGGAAGCTGCCTTCCAGCTGAGGGAAAGCAAGCTGACAACTCCAGGAAGGTTATATCTGAAAATACATTTTCAGTTGAGAACTTTTGGTCTACTGTGCTGATGGGAATTTAAATACCAGGAGCATACTGGCAGGTGCACTTGTAATGACAGAGATTTGCCGACTGATGGGTAGAATATGAAGGGGTCTTGTATGAGACACCCAGGTGGATGCTAGAAAGTGCTGGGGAGGAGCGCGGGGTCCTACTGCATGTCACAAATTTTAAAGGGAAATGCAAGCGAAGGATCCTGGAAGGCAAAGTCAGACTGCTGGCTAGAAGATTTAGCCCCAGGGTACTGTTGACAGTTTCTCTGAAATCCTTCCAGTTATACACACAACTCCAATTAGGCAGAGGGGAAGACGATGCTATCCGTAGGTGATGGTCTCCATCAAAAGTCAAAAGTGAAATCAGGCTTTTCACAATGAAAACATACATGATGTGTTTAATTAAGTGGATGCTGGGGGAAACCTGTCATGAGCTACAGCAAACAGATTGCTAAGGGTTGGTAAAACAAAAACACTCTGTGTATCCAGCTAGTTCAGAGAAAAAGCTTAGTACAGGAATAGAAACAGTTCATAGGTGACATTTTTTTATATCAAAATGACATTGGACTAAGAAGTTAAACAAAGGTGCCCCACAAATTAACAACTACAAATGCATGTATATAAAAATGGGGGGGGGGGGGTAATTTTAAAAAAAGCCAGATGACGTAGCACAGGTAATAAAATCAGATCTTGACACAGCAGAAAACAGTAAATCCCAGTGACAGAACCAATGATACACCATAGTGTGTGGCCATAAACTGCAGCAAAGAGAGTACAAGTCATAAAAGTGAAAAAAAAATTCACATCAAGGAAAATGTTTTAAGGAATCTAGTCAGACTAAAATTCTTACTGGAAAAGACTATACGCTGAAACGGTCTGGCAATAAGAATGTAAATGTACAAGTAGAGTTATCCCATCAGTCACCAGAGAAAGAATACTGAGAGCTTAACGTTGAGAGGTGACATACTAAACACAGGGACCTCTATTCTTCATAAATAAATCAATATAATGGCACCAAAAAAAAAAAAAAGGTTAGAGAATCAATTTACAGAAAGACAGTATGACTGCTTTTCAGAACTATTAGGTCCTGAACATCCAAGAAGAGAGGCTGCTCTCTACTTAATATTATGCAAGGTACAAGAGGAGTTCAAGAAGAGGCAGGAGATGAACCAACAGAGAATACAGGCTGCTCTGGCAGAACAGAAAACTCTATCTTGGAGAGCAACGGTTATGACTTAGGAGGTCTTAATGGGCAAGGAGCTCACCACAAATGCGCAAGGTAAAAGCGTGATAAAATGGGAGAAGTGATTAGAAATAAGGAATCCGTTCAACCTCTGGGTACAGCATCATTGAAACCACTAGTATATCTAATTCTGGTGTTCACAGTTAGAGCTGTTGAAAGATTAGACTGGGGGCAGAAAAGAGCCATAAAAAGTATATGAGGAGAGAAGAACATGTAACTGCCAAACTTAAAACAGCTCAATTGTGGGGCGATTCGATAAACACTTTCACAAGGGGAAAATATCAACCAACACTTTTTAATCTAGCAGAGACAGAAGAAAGACTAAGGGCTGAAAAATGAAAGTGATTCAAACCAGGAATGAAACACACATTTTTTAACAGCAGTGATGATTAAATTTGGGAACAAACTACCACCTGAAGTGATGGATTTTGCAGCCCTTGACATCTGGAACATATGTTCCTGTGAAAAGTTCAAGTTTTGATAAATAATTTGTTTTCCCTGAAAAACAATTTTGTCAGAAAATTCTTAGCCACTGTTTGGATTACTTGTCTATTGTAATGCACCAGAGAAGCAGCTTTGTACATTGAAAGTTGGTCAAAATGATAATTAAAAACAGAATAATGGAATTCCTAGATAAGAAGTATGATACAGTAGGAGCTAATTATCACAGTGTCTGTAATGAAAATTTTGCATCATTAATATTTTAGAATTATTTAAACATATCTTTATAATAATGATCAAAAGGGAACTGCTTGGCATAATCTACTTGAACATTCAAAAGCCTTCTGACAATCTTTTTTAGGCAAGGTCTATTCCAGAAGAACTCTGTGTGGCCAGATATCGTGGATACTAGAGGAAGCCAAAGCACAGTCCAACACGCAAAGCCTACACCAGCAGCCGGAACACTGCCTAATATCACAAACAGGTATTCAATACAAGCTTTGGCTTTGATGTGGAGGTGCTAAGTGGCATTATTCCAAGTATAATTTTTGTAATTGCAATCAAGGCACCAAGAACTCTTGCATAAGTGGTTTTAATACACTGCAGGAATGAAATATGACACATAAGGCATTGACAACTTGTAGAGCATCATTAAATACACCACAATCATTAACAAATGCGCCAAGGACAGCTAGTACATCTGTATGTAATTCAAGTGGAAGAGTTGGGCTCCACTTCTTTTTTTTTTTGAGTAAAATACTTCAGAAGACTCCAGCTTATCCTGAGTCAATAGAATGTGAAGCATCGCTGAAAAAAACATCCTCTTGGGATTTTTCATTGGACTGAGAATTGTGACACTTCTCAGTAAATGTCAGACTTATCAGTGTTGTGAGTAAGCATCAGTTAGCTCTCAAACAAGCTGACTCTGTTCATTTTTCTCAGAACTGTATGTAATATTCTTCTGGCAAGGAACAACTCTTTTAGTAGACTGCAGCACAAATTTGCAAAAGAAGCTTGCCTCAGCTCTGATCCAAAAAGCAAAAGAGATCTAAAATTGATTAGATGGCTGTGGAAGGATCGGCTTTTTGACTACAAACCCTGGATCACTCGGAGTTAAAGGGATACAAGAAATACAAATTTCTCCTTTTCAGATCATAGCAGATACACTAGTTGTAAGAAAATGTTCTTCTTAATATTTGTTTACCTACTTCAAATTACACCAGTAGCTTCAAGTATATTTTTGACCTAAGACTGGTTAATAACATCAATATTTGCAATACATTTTCATCCCTTTATAAAGATCTTTTCTTTACTTCCACCATGCAGCTTTTCTCTTTATATTGCTAGACAAGACCCAGCAGCAGCATCGTGGTGAGATCTTCATTAGCATTCAAATAAAAATTCATTGTTTGCTTGTATAGTGGGGAGATGAGTTCAGCGTTCACTGTTCAGTGTTCACCGTCACCATCAGAAGTGTTTACATTCATATCTATGTTTCATTTTCTTTTGATAGAACATAACAAAGCACAAGAAAGGCTGCACTAGGTCAGATCGAAGGTTCCTCTACTGCAGCATCTGGTTTTCAATACAGATGCCCTGGGAAAGAGTTTAAGAACATACCAGGCACACAGCAGTGCTTCCTTGGAATATTCTTCTGTTTTCCAACAGTATGTGTCTTGGGACTTTTTGAGCCACAACCCTTGGTTTTACTATTTGTCATGCTTTAACCTTTCTTGTTACCCCCGGAGCACAAGTAAACTCTGAGCATCCATAATATCCTATGACAAGGGATTTTACAGCTTAATTTCATGTTTTGTAAAGAACCATCAACCAGATTAAACTGATTTCTAGTTTGTTCCTTTGGAAGAGACACTAAGGGGGTTTCTCTGTTGGGAGAGAAGGTGGCGAGGGGGATACGAGTAAGATTTACAAAATCATGGTCATAGCAACAGTGGGTGGAAAGCGCAGGCAGATGGACCACTGGTCTGACCCACTAGATCATTTCTTACGTTGTTATGACTAGGTCATCATAGTTGTATCTTCAGGGCCCTTTCAAGAGCTCTAACAAATCTGTGAAACGTAGTTTCTCACTAGAAAAAAAACTTTTCCTAATATGTTGGGGTTTATCCACTTAATCATTCTATTCTTATAATTTCTACTCACTTGCTCACTACAGACTCCACAGTTCTCTGCTTCGCTCCTGGGGACCTTCTCAGGGATTGTTGGCACATTTACCATCTTCCGTCCCTCCTGCAGGGAGAATGATTTAAGTGACGGGTTACACACTGTAGTAGCTCCATAATTGCGTATTTGTTTTCCTCCAGAGTTCTTGATTGATTACCATATGGTCTTGGCAATTTCTGACTCCTCATTTTATCAATTAGTCCTAAAATGCATTTTAATGTCATCTAATTTGAGACAGTTCCTTACACTTGTCCCCATAAGTTTGGTTCTCATGGGAAAATATCCTCAACCACAGTAAGCACCAACACAAAGCTTCAGTTTACCTTTCAACAGCAGTTTTCCTCCCTTACAGTAATCCTTTTAGAGACTGGTCATTTGTTCACCAAACTTCTAGAAAAGTACCTGATTCTGGCAATTTTGAAAATATTTTTACTAGTATTTTTATTATTCCTTTAGTGAGTTTGCACTTTGCACTATACCACCTTTAAAATTTTCCCCTGCCTGCCCTACAGATTTAGCTTCACAGTTAATGCTTTTTTTTTTTAAATGGTTTCTTTATTTGCTCAGAAATCCCAGATTTCGAATACTCTCTTCCACTCTGCTGTTAGAATATTGCCTTTTTGGTCCCTTGTAGAATTATTTCACTTAGTGATATATTGCTCTGAGCTTCAGATAGGGTGTTTTTATCTAGTTTCTCATCTTCTGCATCCTTATAGAAGCTGCTTTTAATTTCCTTTTTAAGAAGCCGCCGCACTTTTGAGTAGGTCCCTTTTTTAAGTTCAGTATTACTATGAGGTAATTGTGGGGGGGAAATCAAATTCTCCTAAGATACTCTGTCACGAATCCCTCTAAAAAAAAAAAATAAAAATAAAAGGTATCCACCCAGGTATTTTCAAAGAAGGGAAGCTTTGGAGGAAAGAGGACATCTAGCACCTCCAGCTGGAAGGGGAAGGATGGGAAGGACTCTGCCATGGCACTGCAGGGAACAGGGACCAGCATGATGGGTGAGTCGTGCAGAGGAATTTCTAGCACCAAGCAAGGAGGCTGTATCAGGGCCAGGTAAGAGACAGGTAGGGAATGCGGAGAAGCAGCTCCCACAGGAGGATTCACATTCAAAAGCAGGAATGCCCTGTGTGAGCAGAATGATGTGAACTCACTCTTTCTGAGAGGGGAGCCAGAATGATCCTCCGTTATTCCAGGCTCTCTGCACTCACACAGGTGGTTCACATGGAGCAGAGCTGTCAGGTGTGGCCTTTCTTCAGCATGCCAGCTCACTCTTCTGCTAGGCAGGCTTTGGGGAGCTTGGGGTGAAAGCCCATGGGTATTCCCTACACCTCAGCTCCCACCTCTGCCACAGTGCTCAGTGTCCTTGTTCCTTACAGGAACGAAGGATTCACGGATGACAGAAAAGCTGGCATCCAGCTCACCTGGAAGAAACTATCACACCCCCAAAAAAGAGGGGCTAGCCCTCATGGGATGCAGGGTGGGCCACGCACCTCTCTCTGCAAGGGCAAGCGGGCAGGCAGGACAGCCCTCCGGGTGCTATGTCACTGGCTGGTGTCATCCCACACTTGGATGTGACAGTGGTTGGTCAACCTCCGGGTACTGGCCTGTCCAGGCAGATTTCTGCTCACAGATGTAGGTGTCCCAGCACAGCAGCACCCTGTCCACGGGGACAGGCTCCCTCCTCACGCAGCTAGGTTGACAAACTACAGTGTAAATGGAATAGAAAGTGGGCAGCTGGCTTGCAGAAACTAATCTACCAGATGTTTCAGCCCCACGATGGAGCCACATGCCTGTCCTACGGCAGGAATGATGTTTTGTGCCTCCTGTTGTGGTGGCTTCCTGCAAGAATGCTGGAAAATGCTGGTGGTTTGAGAGTTACTTTCCTTTCCTAAAATCGGTGCTACCATCGGTTTGTGTAGGTAGTGAATATCAACAAGAAATAAATCAGAGTTTGGAGAAATGCTGTTCTCCACTACTTCCTCCAGTACGGGTTGTTTACACTGCTGTGCTGCAATCTGAAAAATGCCATCTATAATGAATACTAAATAGTGGGAGTCTTTTTCTCAGCAATGTGTTACTAAACCTGATTGCTGTGCGGTATAATATGCTGGAAGAGAGCGGGGGCCTGGCGGTGTTTCTCTGTTTCATGCAGTCATAGAAACTGCCAGGCTTAGGTGCCTCTGTGATCTCCAAGCAGCATGTCCCCCTCCACCCTTTCCTAGCTACCCATTTATTTTAGAAATGTTTCATTAGAAACGTTCCATTGTTACTGTAGCTCAGTTCTCTCAGCCAATTTTAATGCCATTATTATTTCTGTCTCTTTAAAATTTATGTACTTATGCAATTTTAATCTTATTTTTTTCCAAACCAATTCATAGCAATACGTTAACAGCTGCCTTGTAGTGGAAGTCACCTAGAGTTAACGCTCAGAAGTCCTCACTATTAAGAAATGACTCATCTCCGTGTTATAAAATATGTACTGCATTGCGTTGCACCCCTGTCCTCAGCACATTCACGCGTGTTTCCGCTTCATCACCAAGACTGTTTCCAACCTTGAAGTGAGTACCTGCCTGTGGAGGGTACATGCAAAACCACAGGATATCAGGAAGCAAGAACAGTTTTCCACACACAGATGACTTCTAGAGTACTTCTACAGCTCCTTAAGCTTAAAGGACCAGAAAGCAGATGATCTATATCGCAGAAAACAGTGAAAAAACGGACAAAAGAACTAAGAGTTGTAACAATCACACACAGTTCAAAATTCCTGCAGCCAACAAGGAATACATCTGCCTGTATTTCGGGAGTTTGATGACACTTGATTTCCCCCCTCTGCCAGCAGTTCCATTTTTCTAAACAGCTCAAGGCACGACCATGATGATAACTCTGCATAACAAACTGCACAGCTGACACGGTACTGACCCAAAGGCTTGTTAACACACAGTGTAGGTAAGAGTTTGTTGGGTGGTATTTTTTTGCCATTTAGAATACTGACTTCAGGCAAAATAAAAAAACAGCAAATCATACCAACGAAATGCATGTTCTTTCTTCCTTGACTCATATACTGAAGTGTTCATATAAATATACATACACCTCCTATACACACAGTACCAACCACTCCAGCAGAAGTGCTACGAGACAAAGTACAATACCTTGTTTTGGTGAGATCAAACTTACAGTCAGGTGGGTGCATTGAACAGGAGACACTAGAACCGATCACACATGCACCTCTCACTGAGCTGTGCAAAGGTCATCCTGCTCTGTGAATAAGCCCGTGTCAACAGTGAGCATATATTAGAGTTCAGAAAACACTTTGCCGAGGAGATGCAGCCTTTCTGGGTTAAAAGGTTATGAAATTTAGTCTAATCTCTATTTCTATTTTCTTAGATGTTCACTACCAATCTATTGCAGGCAAAGAAGCCGGTGCAGCTGAAAATTAAGGTTTCCCAACTTCTTCTTTTACGTGACCCTGATCATATTTCTAGAAGGCTGTTCAGACTTGTAGCTCAAACTGTTCAGAATTCTCTCAAGCTAGCCTGAAATCTCTTTTTTAAATTAAGCTGATTTGCATCATAATTTCTCAGTCTGAAATAAAATATTTTCTTTTTGTTAAAACGTTCCTTCCACCACTCTCTGGAGAACCTTTTGTGTCTCTGTACGTTATAACTGGAATTTCACATTTGGCACAGGTTTTCTCCTGGTGAGAGGTTTATACCTGTTGCCTTCACAACTGTCCCCAAAACAACCGGAATCACTAGCAGCCATCTTCTACAAGTCAAATAAAACAACTAAGACACCAAAAGATTTAACACCCAGGAAAACAAAAACACCAGAATAATCTGAATGATTTCTAAGCACACAGAAACTCATAAGCAGATGAGTACTTGTCAATGTGAATTCCCCATGAACAAAACAAGTTGACTCAATCTAATTTCACTCTCCACAGAATCACAGAATGTTAGGGATTGGAAGGGACCTCGAAAGATCATCTAGTCCAATCCCCCTGCCGGAGCAGGAACACCTAGATCAGATCACACAGGAACGCATCCAGGCGGGCTTTGAATGTCTCCAGAGAAGGAGACTCCACCACCTCTCTGGACAGCCTGTTCCAATGGATGAGACTTTGTGGACAAGGAAGAAGCAGCAGATACTACACACCTCAATGTCACTGAGGTTCCTGACACTGCAGGACATGACATTCGTGAGGGCAAGAATGCCCTGGCTAAAGTAATGACACAAATCTGGTTGGAATCCACACTCTGAGAGTAGTTTCCAATGATTCACTGGGAAATGTAGAGGACAAATTGAATGGTTACTCAGCTGTTCATAAGTCCCACTCAATATTTTATTGATAGCCTGGATGAGGGAATGGACTGTGTGTTTATTAAATCTGCCAAGATCAAATCTGTGAAGAGTGGCTACAAATACACGGGGGATAGCAGTATTAAAAACTTTGGACAACTTAGACAAGTTGTCTATAAATATAGGAGTCATCTCAATTGCAAAAAGCGTAGCGTTTTAACTTGGGCAGGAGTACAGCACACAAATACAGGATAGACATCAGCTGAGCAGAAAGGAGTCTGGGAAAAAAAAAAAGATCTGAAGGTTCTGATAGATCACAAGCTGAACAGGGGTTATCGTCCTGAGCAAAGAGAAAACACTACACGGATATATTAACAGAAAAATTACCTGCAAGACATCTTGCATGTCCTTTTGCTGTACTCAGTAACGCCTCAGTGCAGAGGCACGTCCAGTCTTGGGTGTTGCTCCTCAAGAAAGGTTGACAGGCTAAGCAGCAAGAATAACAATAATGGTTAGAGGTCGGGAAAACATGACCTGAATCAAGAGACTGAGAACAGGAGGTGCTCAAAAGAGAGAAGACCGTGGAGAGATGCAATAACAGTCCTGACAGAGTAAGGATCGGTGCAGTAACAGTCCTATAGCAGATAAAAGTTTCCTACTAAATGGAAAAGAAACAACAGTCCTACATATGCCAAGAATGTCACAAGCAGATCTGACTCTGCGGTGGAAGAAGGAGATGGACTAAGCTGAGATTTCTTCCAGCTGCACTCTTCAATGATTCTGTGCTCAGCTGATGCTGATTAGAGTTTGTCTGTACTCAATTTGTCCTGATGTACCCCAGTGACTTCATACAGTAATTGCTCGTGCACATTTACATCATTTCTGCATTAACTTCATCATTAAGGTTACGGCGTTACACGTCCATCTTACCATCTTAAGACTATCTGTCTTACAAATACCTTATCAAAATGCTATTTGCCAAACCAGCTTGACTCACAACTCATTAATCAAAAGCCATTTTAATAATTAGTCCTCAAACAGTAATTCAATAAAATCTTTGTATCTTGATTTTCCTTTCTAACCAGTGCAATAGGCAAAAGGATTTGTAATCATTTGGCACTGCTACTCTCAGTATCAGAGAGTCTAGATTAGAGCTGCTGGTGCCAGAGTCTCCCATCCGACTGCCCTAATTTTATAAACTGCTACAATTTTAGAAAAAATGGTATACATCCTGGGCCTCTCAGTTCCAGATTCTTACAGAAGACACCAGATCACTGCTGCTGCCATTAGCCCCCAGTCCAATCCCTGGTACAAAAGCAGGACCAGCACTACTTGTGTCCATTCTGACATCGGAAGAGAAGTACTTAAAATCTTCCCCAGGCTGCCCATTTCAGTGATTATACATCCTATATTTACTGTGTATTCCTAGTGTTGCTGTTAGTGCAGTTTAGTCTGTGATCTCCAGCCATCTCCCCAGTGGGCATGGAAAACAGTTTAAGATGCAGCGGCCAGGCAGGGCAACTAACTGACATGACTGCTTTTTAGTCACAATTATTTACTCGGGGTGCCAAGGGAAAGCAGTGCTGCCTTATCAAATAATTATTATCAATTACCAATATTGATCAGAACCAGCTATAGCTCAGCTTCCCACAGGATCCATCAAATTAAATGGTTGTGCTGTAGTACTGCTGGAAGGAGAACAAAAGACGCTTGTGAAGTTGTGCAGGTTCTGAGATTTATGAAAATACAGCTCAACTTCACTGGCGTACAATCAGTTAAATCAATGTTATGTAAAACCAGAAATAACACAAGCCACAGACATTGTTAGCTCTGCGTACCCTTACACCATTGTTAAAATCAGTTGATATGTCAGAAGATTCCAGATTTATCACCTTAATTCTTTACATTTCTTCCCAAGAATCCACACTGCTGTCATTTTCTCTTCCATTCTGATTACCTTCTTTGTAACATATTGGCTTTCTTACTTTTACTGAATAATTCCTGGTCTGTTATATCTATAATTACACTAATAATTAAGCATGCCTTTTCATCAGCTAGCAGCTAATTACTTCTGTTCCTACCCAGCTTGCTCAGAAAACAGTCAATTCATCTGCATCCATATCACTCTCGCTGTTGCTAAGCAGTCAATGGTAGTTAGCAGTCGCACTGTAACCGGTGGTGTTTGCTTCACCCTGGCTTTGAGGGTATTTTGCAGGAGCGGCATGGTGGTACCTTTCAACCTCAGAGTAAACATTTTTCACTCCTAAGCAAGCTTTAGTCTCATGTTGAAGTTCAGCACCAGCTTGGCAAAGACTGCTTATCCCCACCAGTTTCAGAGCAGCTTTGGAGCTGTTAGTAAGCAGCTACTAGTTACTGCAAGGAGCAGTGTGGAATTGGAGAGACCTGAAAAGAATCGGGCACCAAACCAACCTCTACCAGCTGCAGTCTTAATCCTCTTGTGGTCAGACCTTATCCAAGATTTTGTTAGATGCAAACTGAAGTCACGAAGAAGTCTAAGCTCTCATTTCTCTGGCATTATCAGAGTGAAGAACTACCCGCATTCGCACGCTTTCTTTCCAGACTTATTGGTGCACCAGATCATTGCTGTGGGGACTAGACATTGTCACCATGACTCTGCTATCCCACTCTGGTTCCCACCAGCACAGTGTCGATGCCCAAAAACACTCAAGACAGTTAGGATCAAACTTCAGTAGTGTGGTGACAAATCAGCCCAGATTGCCTTTTTTTTTTTTTTTTTTCCAATGACCTGTCTTTTTATCTGTTGTAGGTTGGAGAGAGAAGCTGATGTTCCAGGGCAGGAACTCCCACCTTCCCCAGCCCCAGCAAGCCACTTCCCTCCCTGTTTGCCAGTTAAAGGAATTAGTGAAATTAATGTTAGTGAAATATTAATGGCTGGTATTTCTAGCCTTCCTAGAGACTGCCTAGGCCAAAACCCTTAATCCTTTTATCTGATTCATGACTGCATGCTCTGAAATGAAGACATGTTGGCAAATGCAGTGGTTGTGCTTGGTTCCAGAGAACGGGAATTCAAAAATGAGGAAATTTGTTTAAAAAAAAAAAAACTGCTTAGAGTGGCAGCCGGAAAGGTAAAATGTTTTCAGATGGCAGGTAGACTATTTTAGGATTCTATATTAGAGGCTCAAAGCAAATGCATATAACCTGTCAAAAAGACTTGAGAGAAAAACAAAAAGCCAGCATCATAAAACAGCAGGATCAGGGAGGCTGCTGGAAGTGAAAACGTATCCTGCAAAAAGCTGAAGTTGTGTCTGAAAAAGGAAAACTAAAAAGAACATAAATTCTGGCAGACTAAATGTAAAAGCACAATAACATAGGCTGAAGAAAGAGTTTAGAAGCAGTTTGCTAAGGAAATAAAAAAAAAATGTAATAAATCCTTCTTGAACACATCAAGAGCAAGAAGCTTTGCAAGAGCCAGTCAGCTACACAGGTATGAAAGAAGCACTCAGAAAAGATCATTTCACAAAAAAATCCCAAAGTCCTTTTTTGAAAATGTCTGTTCACCTGAAGAATCTCAGAGAAACTCTGAAACCGGCATCTTGGCTATAAAGCATTCACAGAAGGCTTGTCTTAATTTAAGGTTGTTAAGAGTAGATTACAAACCAGACAAAATGAATAACAACGTACCACCGAGCACAGACGATATTCATACAAGATTTTTACAGAATGTTAAATATGAATCATCTGAGCTAACACTCTTAGTACGTAACCTTTTGCTGAAAATTGCTGCGGTTATCAAAGCACTGAAAGGTAACTAATAAGAAACCAGTTTTTAAAAATAAACCCAGTTGTAATTCAAGAAACCACAGATCACCAAGTCTAATGTCCATGTTGGGCATATTGGCTGAAGCTCTAGTAAAGAACAGATTCAGTGAATACATGAATAAAAGTAACGCATTAAGGAAAAGTAAACATGACTTTTGTAAAAGGAATCTGAGCCTCCTAAACCTGCTGGAATTCTTTGAAGGAGTCAAAAGCATGTAAATAACAGAGATCCAGCTGAGAAATGTTCCCTGTACTTCCAACTCACCCCAAGCTTACAGAAACCTCAGACATTGAAGGGCTCATCAAAGGCTCTTAAATAAACTAAACAGCCGGGGACTACAGGTAAGCACCTCACAGAGTTAAATAATAGTTTAATATTGGAAAAAGAAGATTAGACTAAAGGATGAGTTTTCACAGCAGAAGATGATCACCAGCAGAGTCTCATGGGAATTACGGTCCGTGGTGTTCACTGTGTTCAGAAATGATCTGGAAAGTAGGTGTAACAATGAAGAAGATTTCTGACCAAAAAAAACAAATTAATTAGAATATTTACTACAAAAACTTAAAGATTTCATGACACTGAGCAGCCTCATGATAAAGTGGAAGATAAATTTCAGCCCTGACAACTATAATCTGGCTATCCATAAAAAGCAGCACTAGCTTTACACACAGAGTGATGGGCTCTGAACTACTTTACACAATTTAGGAAATATATCTTGACGTTATAATAGCTAGTTCTATGAATGCATTCCCTCACTGCTCAACAGCAGTCAAAAAAAGAAAATCAAAAGTTTAGAATTCTTAGGAGAGGAAAGTATGACTTTGTCACTGTGTGAATTCATGGTGCATCTGCTTCTCCAACAGCAATTGCTGTTTTGGTGCCCTCACCTCAAAAAAAAAAAAAAAAAAAAAAAAAAAAGAAACTGTAACAACAAAAAGAAAAGATACAGAGTAGAATGACAAACATGGCAAGTACAAAACTGTTTCCATCTGAAAAACAAAGTTAGCATGCAGAAGTTGAATAGGAAGTGATCACTTGCCATTTGTCTTTCTCAATTGTACGGAGCAGGCCAGGTGCCAGAAAAGGAGAGATGGACATGGTACAAGAGCTCTGTCGCCTGCCTTTTTGTTCAGCTGCTGAAGCCTTCATATTCTGTCAGACAAGAATTTCAAGGGATGTGTGAGAATTGCGACAGCTAGGTTTCATACACGATCCCAGCATGTCTTCAGGAAAAAAAAAAAACTACAAGGGGAAAAAGGAGGAAGAGAAGACTGCTGTACTTGCAGTACTTTTTGTGCCCATTACTTCTAAATCATCATTCATTAGAGGTCTCTGCTTCCTTTCCCATCTGCCCTCCCCACACTACAATTTCAGAATTAAAATAAATAAAAAACCAGTTAGGCAGCATTTACTAACATCTGACTATGGCAACCCAGCCATGTTGCTTGCCAGCCTCTGTAGTGATGCATTTGAACACAGCTCCTCTCACCTTTTTACATTTCTCTCATTTTTCAACCTCCTTTGAGCGCTGTGGGTTCAGGTTGTTAACTCAGCTCCTTCAAGGACAGCGCTACTTTTCATTCAGTTGTGCAGCGGCTGGTGCCAATTGGTCCCACACCTGATAACAGCCTGAAACTACTGGCGAGCTATTAATAAGATGCAAGCAATCATTTTAATTGCAACCGGGTGCCTAGAATTTAGGAGCTGTACGAAGAGTTCCTTCTATCGAAAATATTATTGTCCCATTGTGCATTTTGGAGTTTAGCTCTCATTAAAAGTAATAGAGGGAAATAGTCTGTAGCAAACTGAATGTGTTTGTTTTCACAGTTCACCTCCTGCTCCTCTCCACTAAAACACACTCGCACTCAGTGACAAGACCACAGCTGTTGCCATCTCCTACTTACCTGCTGAGTGCAATATTTAGCTTGAGGGACACTGAAGTTTTCTGTTTGTTAGTTATCAGGTCAATAACTCTCACCTTATCACTTCAGTTTCCATTCTGTTGATAAAACCTGTCAGCTTTCCTTGAGTGGTTCCTGGCCCTCAAAAGAAATCACATTAAATTGGCACAACCAAGCAAATCTGTAAGGGATGTGCTGCTGACTTACCAAGGGGAAGGGAGGAGAGTTTGAATTTCTATCCCTCTTTCTCCTTGCACGGTTGCAATGTCCAAGCGCTTAGAGCTGTGTTGAAATCCTCCCTCCGGATTCAGCAGTTCAAGTCAGCTCAGGTCTCCGAATATGGCCCAGAGGAGATGTCTGCGGAGCCGACATTGATAGGTTTAAGTGCAAGAGACAATAATCATCTCTTCAAGTATAAGCTAAAAATACCCAGAAGAAAGTGGAATTCATAATGGAGATTTTAAAGATCTGTGACATACCAGAGTCTGCACAAGGGCTTAATGAGAGAGAAGCCAATTTAATTGGTCAGTGCGAGCAGATGCTTTGCTGGGTGAGTGGGCTCTAACGTCTCACGTTCCCGTTTAATGCCAGGAGCATCACCGCTATGCTTAACGTGTCTGCGACAAGCCCATGTCAGAGAAGCCCATCGTCAGAATCGGGAAGAGCCTCGATAATCAACGTCTCTGCATTGTCAGATCACAGAGCTGAGCCACGCGGAGAAAGCACTGAAAAGAGAAGGCCAAAGCTGACACCAGAACATTTCTAAAGGTAATTGCATGACTGACCACCTCCGGTTGGCGTTTTGTCCCATTATTATGCCAGGCACGAAGCTAAACCAGCCCGTTAAGTTTTGAAGTCTGTTAACACTGCGTTAACAGGGAGTTGCTGAGTCCGAGGGTTAAAATCTGCAGCCTCCCCTGTGAAAACACTTCTGGAGTGTATGTCAGCGTTCATCGGAAACCAGAAATAACTTCGATGGACCATTCAATTATAGGAAATCACCACCCAACGCTCACTCTCCTCGTGGCATGGCTCATCAATCAGGTTTTCTGTCACCGTGTCTCTTCTCATAGCAGTCACCAGAAGGCTCTGAGCTCCCTCTGAATTCATGTGACATTTACTGTCAGGGGCTGTCAACACCAAGAGATTCTCCCAGGGCCTCTGAGTTCATCACAAAGAAACGAGCTATATCCCCAAACCGCACTCCCAGCTCCAGCTCTGGATTACAACGACTGGCTTTGCAGCAGTCGGGGAGAGTGAAACAGCAGCGTGAACCCAAATACTTCCTTTCTCTTATTTTCTTGTTAGAAAAATACAACTTCATTGAGAGGGTTTAGACCTATAATTAATTAAGACTTCCTCAAAAATGCCCTTTATATAATTACTAAGAGAAAGAGGAGATTGTTTACTTTGAAATTTAGCCTTCCCATCTTTAGCATTGATACTGCATTCGATGTCTGTTTAATACAGAGATCTAGTGGAAAAAATTTATAAAACTTAATAAAATGCAGCTGGCAGTATTGACAGAGTGTGTACATGCACGTTTGGTTTTGTATGAACATATTATAAGAAATCTAATAAAGTAAAACAAACACATTTTCTTTGTCTGTGAGCTGTGAAACAAGATCATCTGTAATTACAAGGTTTCAAGTATACTTAGTCAAAGTCCTATGGTGGGTTTTTTTGCCATAAATTTCTGTCTTTAGAAAAAAAACTGTTGTGTATCAAAGATTACATGTTCCACTAAGTGACTTTGCTCAAGATGCAGCAAAGGAAAAATTTCAGATGAAAACCTGTTACCAGAAGACCACTATAAGACAAGAGGTAACAGCTCCAGCACACAGGGAATAATGTTTCAGGGGCAAATGTGACTCCGAGAAATAATCAAGAACTTGGAGGTATGTTGATTCTGCCTGGACTTTAAGGGGGGACTGGCATTCACGGTGTTTAGACCAGTGAATAAAAGAGTGCTTTCAATTACAAGGTTTTTAAAAGCCATCAGAATGTGTATAACCTCATAGAACTTCAATGTTTGTTTTTAACTTGCTTTCTACAACCAGTCTGGTTTTCTCTTTCCACCAAACTAAATATATTTCTTAAGGAGCACAGTGTTTATTTTCCTAAGGAGCAAAGTGCTTGTTTTCCCAAGGAGCAGTGTTTATTTTCCTAAAATGATTGTGTGATAACAAACAGGGCTTTCTCAGCCTCTTCTCTTCCCCTCTGTGTGCTAGCCCACTGATCACCCTCACCTGAGCCCAACAGTCCAGGCAATTTTCCATCCAATTGATAGTGCATTTATCTAATCTACATCTCACCAGTTTGGTAAGATGATACTATGGGAGACCACGTCAAAGGCCTTGCTAAAGTCAAGGTAAGCGACCCCCACTGCTCTCCCCTTGTTCTCTGAGCCAGTCTCCCCACAGATGGTAAGCAGGTTCAGTCAGGTGTGCTTGCCCTCCTCAGATCCATGCTGGCTGTTCCCAATCACCTTCTTGTCCTTCACATGCTTAAAGTCTCCAGGAGAAGATGTGCCACCACCTCCCAGAGACCCAGGCTCAACAGAGTGTTTTTGAGATGCCCTATCCTTCTTCTTACCCTTCTTGAATGAGTGTATGATGTTTGTCCTTTTTCAGTCATCAGAATCCTCTCCTGAATACTGTGACCTTTCAAAGTAGCCCTGCAATGACATTGGCCTCTTCCGTCAGCACCCTTGGGTGCACGGAACAAAAATCCCATCACCAGCAGGCAGAAAAGCTGTAGCAAAACACTCTGCACCTGCAGCAATTCCTCACAGCTTATCGTTTCTTCGTTCTCCATGCCCTTTCCACTAACTGCAAGCTGCAAGGACGCAAACTAGCTGAGCTGGAAAGACACCAGAAGCAGCCCTCGTGCAGAATGCGCTGTCCTCCTGCCTGCAGAGCTCGAGTCATTTCTCTCTATGACATTCACTCCTTCAGCCACATCACCCCATGCCAGCCTGTATCTCCGATCTTTGCTATCTCAACTTTGTTCTTGCTCTGGATGGTCCCCTTCCTCGTCTCTGAGAGGCATCCTGACGATAGGAATCAAAACAGATCAGCTCTGCTACTGACCTGCCCATTGCAGAAAAGACAGAGAGCATCACACACCAAATGGCAAGGGACTAGAGAGAAAACTAGGAGTTACAGCATTAAAAATACAGCAATTAGCTGAAAAGATCCTAGATGAACTAATGCAGTTTAAGTTTTTGGAGCATTAAATACTGATATGAACTTGAGGAGCAAGAAAATTAAGGCAAGATCACAGACTAGAGATGCTGATACTTCTATTTTGCACGCAGTTTTCATCCCCAAACTGTAGTAGCTTAGGAAACACCAGCCTACTAACACGAGACAATAAGGGACACATTTACTAAAACAGACAAATAAATGACTTTGTAATTAAGGTATTAAGCCAAATCTGGGGTGAAAAGAATAAAGGATTTATATCCCATATGACACTACAAAAAAACAAAAGCTATGGAAAACCTGAAGAAATTCAGTAGTCTAAAGCAAGTGTTTAGGCTGATGAAAGAGAGCGATTACGTATCTCCTGGAAAGCCACCCTTGGAGCTAAACTTGCAGCCAGCAAGCATAAAACACGGATAATACTGAACAAGAACTGTAAGTGTCCACAACAGGAATTACCAGCAAAGAGAAAACTCTATTCTGGAAAGAGAGACAAACTGCCAAAATGACCAAGCATTTCTGTGCCTATGGAACAAAGAAATAAACCTGAAAGTACACTGTTCATCTGGAACGAGCACAGGGACGGCAATATTCACACTTCTGAAGGAAACCGCTAGGGTAAGGAGAATACAAAGCACATCTTCTGGGTTGGGAACTCTGCCATCTCCTGTTGCAACACCGCTGAAACAAACACGGACACCCAGCAGATCTAAGCCGTGGCAGACCTGTACGAGCACGATCCATCCCAGAATACGAGTCCCAGGATCATACACACCCCAAACCGCAACATTTTTCACACATTTCCATTCACAAACGTTTCGCATTTACACGCGTTTCCCAAATATAATTAATCACATCACCGATCACAGGAAGATTAACCGAGTTCCTGACTACACCTGAAATCAGTTTTTTGCTGTAAGAAAAGTACTTTGCAGGACACAATTCCTCTCAGGAACCCAACCTCCGCCCGCCCGCTGTGGCAGGCCCCCGGGGTCAGGACAGGCCCCGCTTGTCAGTGGTGAGGTACCCGCAGGCCCGGGTATACCTCGGCACCTCCCACTCGTGATTTGGTTCCCACACGGTAACTCCTGACCCCAGGGCCCGGGGACTCCCCCCAGAACCCCCACACCCGCACCACAACCGGCTGCTCCCCCCCCAGGGGAATTTATCCCCCCCCCAGCCGCAGGGAATCCCCAGGGACCCTCCCCAGGACACCCACAGGGAACCCCCCAGCACCCGCTGGGCCTACGCGGGACCCCTCCCCACAGCGCGACCCCCGGGGCCCACAAGGGCCCCCTCAGCCCGGCCCCCCCTCCCCATAGCGCGGCGCGCATCAGGGGGCGGGCCGGCGCCGCTCTGGCTCCTCTCTATGGTGTGGCGCCGCTCTATCCCCCCCGGCCCGAGGGGCTCAGCCCGCCTTACACCGCTCACCGGCGCTTTCCCCCGCCGG
Organism: Syrrhaptes paradoxus; assembly: GCA_013400615.1. NCBI lineage: Eukaryota > Metazoa > Chordata > Aves > Pterocliformes > Pteroclidae > Syrrhaptes > Syrrhaptes paradoxus. Next base: position 271,851 of record VZTO01013950.1, read on the forward strand.
GTTCCGCTCCCCCTGTAGCCCGGGGTGGGTTCCGCCGCCGCTGCCCCGCGGGAGCCCCGCCGGGACGCCCCCATCCCCCGGGCCGCTCCCTCCTCTCTATGGCCCAGGCCGCCGCCGTCGCTCGGCAACGCGCCCGCTCTGCGCTCCCGCGGGCGGCATGTGGCGGCTGCTGCTGGGCCGCGGCCTGGGCCGCTGCTGGCCGCCCCCCGCCCGCCCCGCCTGCTCCGCCCAGGCCCCCGACGGCCGTGGGGCCAGCCCCGAGCGGTGAGTGCGGCCCGGGCGGGCGGCGGGAGCGGCGTGGGCCCTGTCCTCAGGGCGCTGCTGTGGGGGAAGGCTGAGGGCTGATCTGTGGCTTCACGGCGTCGGTGTTTTCTGGTTGTTTCAGAGCGTCCGGGGGTCAGGATGGACGGCCCCGGGATGGCCGGGAGCGAGGAGGAAGGCGGCAGCCCCTGCCCGGCCTGGTGCCCCGCTGCTCCGTGCTGGAGGCCGTCACCTGGGTGAGGAGCAGCGGCAGGGCCCGGTGCCCTGGGCTGGGAGGGGGGAAGCCGCTATATTCACACCTCGGGGGTGGGAGCCCGCTGGGAGGGGAGCTGTGGCTCCTGAAACAAGGTGCTGCAGGGAAATGGGATAGAAAGAGGGAACAGGGCTGTTTTCCTTGACTTGTGTCTTCTTTTTTTCAGGGAGCGCTCGGAGCGCTGCTTTTGCAGCTGGTCAGACAGATCTCGTGGCTGAGGTCGCTGCCGGATGCCAGGAGGGAGCGCAGGTCTCTCTGGCTGCCCTCACTGCCCTCGCAGCAGCCAGGTTAGCGGCGCTGGCTGGGCAGAAGGGTTGTGGGAGGGCCTGGCTGTGGGACAGGATTTCTGCCTTCCGATATGTTAACTAAGGCTGGAAGAGGCAACCAGTTTTCAAGCTCTCTGGGGAGAGTGAGGGCTGGTATCTGTCAGGGGACTCTCACTGTTTCTTAACGATTTGGTGCAACCTCACTTTGCATCCCACGTGCCCTTACCTTTGGTTTCTGTTCTGGACTCTCCTCGCTGAACTTCCCTCCTGCTTGGCTTTGTGGTCAGAGCAGAGAAGGCAGATCCACAGTTCAGTGTTGTCTCCTAAAGCAGACACTGCACAGTTAACGAGAACTGTTTTGTGCTCTATATTTCAGTAGTGACTGAAGCCTCAACTAGCTGCCCCAGTGAGCCGCTGAGATCACACTTCCAACAGAAAGCAAGTCCAGAGGTCGTACCAGAGAATTCATCCTCAGGCATCCCACCAGGGCAAGGAGAGAGCCAGCCCTGGGCAGAAGCAGGTATGTGCTGTGGGGCAGGATGCTTGTAGCAGAAGGACTTCAGAGTCTCTGAGTTTCCCCAAGGCAAAGCTAGGAGCCATACATTGACACTTGAGGAGGTAGGTTAGAGTGGAAATGCAGAACTTCAGAGAGATTAATCAGGAGTCCAGAGACAGGAGGAAAAAAATCTCCCAGCGGCAGGGAGGAGCCTGTGCTGTAGCTGTGCAGGTGACATCGGCTTTACCAATACTGGTCTGCCTTAGTGACTTGATGACAGCATCCAGGTTCTGTTCTTTTGTTGTGTACAGATGTTTGCAGTCAGAAGGGTTCAGGTGAATATTGTACCAGTGATCTGGGAGACTTGTGTACGTGGTGTGAAACTAAAGGAATTGTTTTCTTCTCGGAAGATGAGTATTTATTTCCAAGCACTTATGCTGTAGATAAGACAGTGGAAAGAGGTATCAAAGACATTCTTATTAAAATGAGTTTTACAAAAATAGAAAGATACACTTCAAAAAAATTGAAGTTTTAGCCAGGAAAGTATGTCCTACATGTTAAATTTAAAGTCATATCAAGGAAGATCAAATGAGGCCTACAGTAGGGCTACTCACTAGATTTATAAACTCTAATAATGGCTTCAGGAAAATACTTGGAAGCAAGAATCCTGCTGGAGCAGGTAGAAAGAAGAATAACGTATGATTGTGTTATAGAAGGGGCACATCAATCCAACAGATATTGATTAGGTGATGTGAGGTGTTGCAGAAAAGGTCAGAGGGGTTGCCCATTCTTTGCTTCTTCCAGAGTTTTGGGTTTCTTTTGTGCTGGTTTAAGCTACTGCCTATCACTGCTTATCAAACCCATCACCTGCCAGAGGTTACTGTTCCCATCAGTTGGCAAATGGGGCATTTTGTTTCCGTGTCTCCTAATTAGCTCCAGGAAAACAGCCAGGTTAATTTACCTAAACTGCCAATTAGACTGTTTAACCCATCTGCTTTTGCCTGGAGCATTTTAAGAAGCAGTCAAACACACTGCCTCGCTGGCAGACAACTGGACATGGACCTCTGGGAGAAGTGGTGGCGAATAAGTGGAGACAGTGATGCCTTCAGTTGGCACAGCTGAACATTCGGGAGTGAACGTGTGTCTGTGTCTGACAAACAGTTTCCTGCTGAGAGTCAATAGGAAGAGCTTTTAGGCAAACTGGTAAATTGAACAGTGACAAGTCACTGAGGCCACATGCTCTTTGTTCAGATGTTCTTTAGAAGCTATGGAATCACTCAGCCTCTAATGATGATATGTAATCCCGTGCTTAAATCTGCTGTATGACCAGAATAATGAACACTGACAAGTTGGATGCTGGCTTTTAAAAAGGGGGAGTTGTTTGAGCCACAGAACTGTAAAAAAGGTAATTCTAAGTTGATAGGAACTGTATTACAGCATAGAGATGTTAGATACCTGGATGAATGTGCTGTATCAAAGAATCAAAGGTCTTGGAAGGATTTAGGAAGCCATTTCTCAGGCCAGCTTGCTCCATTGCGGGGACTTAAGAGAGTTGTAAATCTATTAAGAGTTCTTTGGAGAAGTCAACAGGTGAGATTATCCAGCTTTTAGCTTTTTGAAAATCTTTCAGCCAGGACCTATAACAAATTTGTCTGGACAAATAAAGCTGATGTGAAGGACAATGGAGGGTCTACTCTTGGGCTACTAGCTCCTTAAAATACAAGAAATAGTTTTCACAATGGAGAGCCATTAATGCTGGATTCCCCAAAGTCTTTTTTTGAAACCTTTTCTGTTCAGCACAGTCAGCAGTGATTTGGAAAAAAGAGGTGACGAGTGAGGTGACAGAAGAAGCAAATGGTACAAAATCATTCAGGACAGTCAACTGCGAAAGTCACAGCAAAGGTTGCACAAGAACTAAAACCAGGGTAATCCCAAGGTGGGTTAGATTAGTATACACAGGGGAATGTAGCTGTAAATACACACACAGAATGAGGAGCGTCAAGATAATAATTATATTGCAGAGGGAACATTTAAATTCACCATGGATATGTTTTTGATAAGGTTAAGTCAGTGCTTGGCAGCAGTGAGGCCAATTAAATGTTAATTATTGTAAAGGAAGGAGCTGAGAACAAGACAGCATCGTAGGTTTGTCTACGATGCAGCCACATCTTGAACGCTTAAGGAAAAGACGTTGTCTTAAAAGCAGTAACGAAAAGGATGACAGGGAGACAATTACAGACAAAGAGAGGCTGATTCTTCAGCTTAAAAAAGAAGTAGCAGAGGGTATGCTAGTGGTCTGTGAAACTACAAGTGTTGAGGGAGAGTGAATAAGGACAATATTTTTCAAGCAACACAGAAATGCTCAGGTAGCGAGTTTGAAAAAAGGCAAAAGACAGTATGTGTCTGGCCAGGGCACAGGTAAATTGTGGAACTCATTGCTACAGGGCAAAAGTAGAAATGATTTCCAAGAAGTGATTAGGTAAAATTAGGCATTCAAATTAAACTCAATTAGTCCAGCCAAAACCTCCTGCTCAGAAGATCACAGAGCAGCTGATTGCTGGAAAGTTCTGCCAGGAAAAGCGTGACTTTATAATCCCTGTTCCTTCCACTTTCTGCCCAAGCGTCTACAACTGTCAGTTGTCAGAGATAATATATGTCAGAAATAATTTGATTTTGCTCAATACATAAGTCCTCAGGTTACATTGTCACATTATGCTGTGGATCCATTTTGTGGGAATTTATTGAGAAAAGTCAGGGTGAAGAGATTCAGTAATTTTCGCTGAAGACTCTGAAGAAATGGGTAGTTTTGTAGTGTGAGAAGTCCTGTGAATCTTTCCGTGGAAAGTTTTAAAGTGAAGCTTGGTGATGCCTTGGTGGTACCTTTTTCTCGGAGTATGTTTTGCTTTCTGCAGAAAAAGCTGCCTAAGGTTTAGATTTAGCTTTTTTTTTTTTTTTCTGGTGTTTAACTACTGAAAGAGAATGAGGCTGGCTAAATTGGGCCACAGCGAGAAGCTGGGGAGAGCAGAAGGAAGGGAAGGACAGACGCCTGGCAGATCACACGGGAATCTGGTAGCAAAGTCTTGCCATGAGAGAACAGACCTCCAGAACTCGGAGTGGAGCAGAATGTACCTTCACTTCTCCAGTTTGCTAGTGCCAGCAATGGCAAAGGACCTTCTAGAGAGAATTCCATGTCCTCATCCTTTCTTTCAGTGTTTCGGTTAATTTCCAGACTTGCTTGTGCTGGTCTGCGTGTACGGTGACAATCTGTTATCGCTCTCAGCTACTTCGTTACTTCAAGAGGCAAAGATCTTTGTGATGGATCCAAACACCCCAGCTTTGCAGGCGAGCCATTCCAGTTTTACTATAACACAATGTGATAGAATCTATTACTTTTAGTGTGTTTAAAAAGAAAACTTTTGGAAATTCATTTAAAAGTTGCTTTAAATAGCACTCCGGATATTGCCATCAGCAAGTCCTCAGCCGCATGATCACGTCCTATTTTTTTAATGCAATTTGTGCCTCACTCGAAGCTTTTTCTGCCGGAAGTTAAAGGCACAGAGTGAACGAGCAGGTGATTACAGCCAGTCTCAGTGTTATAGCAGCTGAATGCTGCCCTGGGGAGTTGTATTTTACCCCTGGCAGAACTGTAAAATTCATTATTTCAATTCTGAGATTACAGACATTTCAAAAGTGTGTTTTCATTTCAAAGCACAATGAAACCAATTGGAAACACTAAAATTTTCCATGAGGCAGAAATCCTGGATTTTATCCAGCTCTTGTTGTGAATTCATTCTTGTGAAGCGCTGAGATGTTTTGGGATGAGCAATCTAGACTGTCTATGAGAAGATTATTAATTCCTCATTTGGAGCTAGCTTTGAGCAACATTTGATTAGTACAGGATGAACAGTGGGAAAATAGGAAATATTTATTAGCTGCTGAGTATGTGAGCGTTGGGCATCCATTACACTGAAAGCTGCAAGATTGCGTGGAAAAAAAAGAATGCGTAGTCATGTTTTATCAGAACACGTTTGAAGAAGTAGAAATAAAGTTGCACAGAAAATTCCAGCTGCGGTGTTCCCAGCTTTGCTGTGCTTTGAACATACAACCTTAAGAATAATTTAACGTGGTTCTCTCTGTGCAGTATAACAATTATAGCGATGGATTTGTTCAAAGCCCAGTTCCTGTGAGGTCCTGCTGCAGCCTGACAATTCTTTGGGAAATAAGAAACAAACAGTTGGGGTGAACTTGTCTTGACTAATGCCAGGTTGAAGGTTAATCTAAGCTGGTCGTCTCATCCTGCTGAAGTGGGATGGGGTTCTTTACTGCCACGAGGTGCTTTTATTTCTCTGTTTCCTGCTGAAGGAACCTAAGTGTTGTGTTTAGATTGTGTGCCTGGTGTTGAGGCAGCTGCTCTGAAACAGGCGAGTCCATGAAGAGTTGTGATTTGAGGCTTGCCCAGTCTCAAAGGTGAATTCGAAGAGAATTCATTAATCTCAGTTGGACTGGGTGTCAGGATGGATTGGTCCCTGTGTTTTCTTCCAAATGACCTTATGCTCTCTGGGAGTGGTAACTCTAATCTGGGGAGATTACTGGGATTTGTGTGAGGAGGGATTTCCAGTGAGGGAGAGCCATGTGACAGTTTTGCTGGCTGATAAAATTCAGAACTCATTTCTGTTTATATTTCATGGGGTAATGGTTTGTCCAAATTACAGCGTGTGTTCTCAGTAAACGATGAATCTCTGATTTAGGAGTAGATTTCTATGCCAAATGTAAAGTTCCCTGAAAGCATGAGTGTGCTAATGTTTTTTTTAAACAAATAGTTGGGAGAATTTTTAAAACACACAATGTTTTTCATGAGATCTGCTGTTGTATGTATGGCAAAAAAAACAAATTACATCACAAGGGAGATACCTGAACAAGAGAGAGAGTCTTACGGTGAGAAAGATCAGATAATTGTATGCCTGGTCTGAAAATAAATGTAAAGCACAACTAATAAATTCACAGATTATATTACTTTTGATGGAATGATGAATAGAAATTGTGTTTGCCGTAGCGATCTGGCTTGTTGGGTGAGTGGGGCTTGTTCAGATAAAAATACATTTTCGTACAGCCAGAGGGGAATTGTTTATCTGGGAATAATGAGGCTGCAGCTGGAACACAGGACACAGCTTTGTGTGCGTTGTAAGAAGGTGCAGGCACCGCAAGAAGCAATCCTGCCTGTTGCAGGCTCATTTCTGCTGCTGTGCCGGCACAAGTGCTCATGTAGCCATGTCAGCCTACAGGAATCAAGGAGCTGGGCCCCCAAAGGACTGTTTTTTTGCTCGTTTTAGCTCCCTGCTCTGCAGCCACACTGCGTGAGAGGGGGGTGTGGAGATGCAGGGAGGGCACAGCAACTTCTTGCCTTAGCAGGACTGGCTTGAAGCTATCCAGGCTTCGGCACCTGGCGTTAGGTGCCCGGTGGGATCCGGCTGATAACGATGATTCAGGTTAAAAATAATTGGCCTCGGTCAGCCTTTGCCTGTTCGTCCTCTTTGCTGGAGGTCACCATCCTCCTCGAGTAGCTGGCGTAAATGGCTGTGTAATCACTTCCAGCACAATTCTGTTAACAGCAAGGTGGTTTAGCTTTTGCTGTAGATGTTTTCGTTAGATAATTCTGATTGAACCTGGTCAGATAGCAGCTGAACACGGGGTTGTGCCAGCGTATCTAGAGGGTAGTGCACATTGGGGTGATAGCCTAAGCCTGCCTCTACTGCAGCAGGAATAACATGTCTGATCATCCCCTAGCAGAACTGTACCCTGAAAGGAAATTACCTGGAAAAGGAGCTAGGGAGGCAAGCGCACAGTTCTGCTACATGTGAACGAGGCAGCTAGGAATTCCAACAAGGAGGCAATTTTACCCTTCCTGTGACACTGGTGAGAGGGGCTGCACTTCAATAACAATGTTGAAAATTCAGGAATAGTGGCAAAAAGTCATAAAATTAATCAACTCGGGCAGAAAAGTACTTCAGTTGAAAGATAGGAACAGCGCGGTCTGTTTAGAATCACAGACAAGAATCAAGAGGGGTTGATTAGTCGTATCAGGACTTTCAAAAGGAGAATGGGCTTTTTAGTAAAGAGGAAAAAAAGCCTAGAAGAGCCAGCGCCTGGGAGCAGAAACCAGATATATTTTAATTTGAAATGACGCACAGAGGTTTAAAGCAGTGATTACGAGTTGCTGGAACAAATTTTTGGAAGAAGCGGGAGATTCTCTACCTTTTGGCGTCTTCAGATCAAGACTGGGAGCCTTTCTGGAGGAGGTGTGTCAGCCAGCTGCGGATTACAAGACTGTGTTCATGCAGCACTTGGTTGCTTTTGATACAAAGGTCAGATTGGTCGGTGTTCCTTCTGTTCTTAATGTCCCTGACTGGCTGGGCGATCTGGGAAAGAGCTGTGGAATAGGATGGGAAGAGGAGAAAGAGGTGAACATACAGCGTTACTTAACCCTGCTATTTTTGTTGTTTGTTTTTTTCTTAAATGTAGGGGAGTTCCAAATCCCTGAGAACTCCAGCTTGGGGACATTTCTCCGCAGCTCAAAGGTACGCTTTCGTGTTTCCCACCCTCTGTTGGCTCCTGAGGCCCCTTCCCCAGAGGAAGGCATCTCAGTGTGACCCCAAGCGCAACCTGAGCTCATACGCAAGACTCTTTTCTGCCCTGTGCAACTGGAGGCCGGGAGAAAGAGATGTGATATGCTGCCCTCTGCTTCAGCCAGAGCAAAGTTCCAGGAACTACAAACTGCCATCCCCATCCTTTCAGGTGTCAGCGTAACAGGGGTGCTAGTAGAGAACCCTGAAAGAAAATGGAGGGGAAAAAAAAAAGAGAGCACTGGTCTGTTCTGGGTATTTGCATTTTGATACAATCTTTCACTGGGTGATTATGTGCTGTTACTATTTTGGTTTTTACCAGACAACCCATGACTAAAGAAGGTGGTGTCACTCCTAAAATTGCAAATCAGGACTGGCTCTTGTCTATTAGAGAGAGGAAGACACTTTAGTCTTGAAGAGGGTGCATCAGCTTAAGAGTCACAAGGCTGTAAATTATATCATTGTTCTTGTTGTGATTAAACCTGCTAATTCCTTGCAATTCACAGTCTTAGGTGCAGACAATTCCCCATTTTAAAAACCAGCCAACTGAGCTATTGCTCAAGGACACTGGGAACAGAGTGGAGGTAAATTCAGTATTTAACAGAGTGGGATCCTCGCTTTGATGTGGAAGTGACCTCTGCTCCCCCCAGAAAAGCATTCGCTTGATCTGAGGGGGTAATCGGCGAGTTCCCCATCCTGGGAGGTGCCCAGGGCCCGTAGGAAGAGTCTCTATCCTGTTCATAGGCCATGGGGCAGGTCTCGGGAGAGGAGGGGAGTCAGTCCATGGCTTGTCCTCTTGTGAACCACTCTGAGTGCTGGCTGAGCGGTAAAGCTGCTGGGTTGCAAGGGGCATTTTTGCTGCGTGCCTTCCCCAAGCGCAGAGGCATCGCAGCTCCTGTGCAGTGTGCACTGCTGCCGCTCGATGGCACTAAATTTGTACGCAAGCTGGGAAGCTAAAGCTGCAGGTCAGGCTAATCCTCCTCCCACCTCCCAGAGCTGTGGTCAAGCAAAAAATACTGTTCATTACCGAGGAGGAGAAGACATTGTCTGTGCTGTGCAGGATTTTATTAGGAGTGTGTTGGTGCTCAGTAAGCTGACACTGAGCTCACCGTGAATTGTGTAAAGCATACACCAGTACGTTAGTGCATGTTTGGTAAGACACTGTTAGTGCTGTTGACATGATACAAGAGGGTGAAACAGAGCTAATGTTACCTTTGAAAGGGGGAGTTATGAGTGGTATCAGATATTTGCTAAATTCGGAAAGGTCTGATCATGTCTAAGAGGCTACACCAAGCTCCCTGCCCAGAGGGGAGGTGAGCAATGTCTGTATAGCTTCCCCAACTAGGCAGCTGTGTAGGACGGGGATTTTTTTGCGGACACATGACACCAGATTACATCACCCTCTTGATAACTATAGTACGGTACAAGTGTGTCTCACTGCTCAGTTTCCAAGAAAGAATCTCCTGTAAGGTTGGTATTTTTTTGCTGTCTTAACAGCTTTCTTCTTTAACTCCTCAGGGTGACCCAGCTCAGCGAGGGCGTTTGGAGGAAGCTGCTTTCCAATTGCAGCAGATTTTCCGGATTGACATTTCCATTGCATTGAATATCCTCGGTAATGTGGACTTGGATTTGTTTTGTCCTTAAATCACACATTTCTCTTTTTGGAGGACCTCCAAATTGTTGCAGGTCTTGTGTGAAGGCAGAGATGGCGCATACCCAAGCTGAAGCCTCCTTTCAGCAATTTCAACTGTGCTTTGAGAGATTTATTGCCCTTTGTCCCATCCTGCCACCTGATTTATATCAGCATATTTAAATCCAGGCTTGGTTGAAGCCTGCACTGTTGTCCTGACATCTGTAGTTGGAAATTAAGCCATCTCTGTCTTTTTTACAACACGAGCTGTCGTATCCTTGTATCCTTTTTCATTGTCCAAGATCGCAGTCTTCCTGGCAAGCTGAAAAAGCAATTGTAGAATCGCAGCTCTAAGAAGAGCTGAAGGAAGATGCAATGATCTAAGAAAAAAATCTCTGCCCTATATACACCACTAGCTGCAGCACTAAAAAAAGAGCGGCTTCTGTGCAAACCATACGTTGTGTCAGCCCGTGATCTTTCTTTGCAATGAGACTAGAAAAATTCCTAAAATGCAACGTTGCTGTTTTTCCTATGGAAACTTTGGTCCTGTGGAGTGAGGGTGAGGACCAGAGCACTTGACATGGACCAAGGAACACCCAGTAGCTGTGAGGGAGGTTGCTGCATTTGCGGCTGCATTCTGTCTGTTTTCTTTTCCCCTAATTTTTACATTGTGTTCTTCTCAGGGATTGAAAGTATGAGAGCGGGCCATTACAGGATAGCCTATACCTGCTTCAAACTGGCAGCAGATCGAGGCTACAACAAAGCCCAGTTCAATGTGGGTCTGTGTTACGAGCATGGCAGAGGCACGGAAAAAGACTTGGAAAAGGTATCCACAGCCTGCAGGGTTGTGTATGTCTGGCAGAGACCAGGCGAGTGGTCTCTGTTGGGTGTGCAGGCGCTTTTCTCCTTTTGCGTGGCTGTGACAGTCTCTGAAGTCTCATTAGAAAATGCTGGAAATAATATAAACTGCAGGTTTGCGGCACTGGCTTCTGTGTCGTAGACCCCCTCAGAGGTGCGCTCCTGAAATCCCCTTTCTCATCGCTCCTGAGCTCTTCTCATAGGTACACAGGCTGTGCTACTAGCACCCAGGAGAGTAGCAAGGAGAAAACTGTCATGTTACGGTATTTAAAACACCACTGCGCATCCGAGGGCTTCTTTAAATCTCGAGCTGTCCAGTTTGGGTACCTTAACTACAGCCTGCCACCTAGTGCGTGCTGGCCGTAGTCAGCGTCTCCTGTAGCTGGAAAGATCTGCAAAGGCGGCTTGTTTGGAGTGGTTGCGCAGATCCCCCTTGGCGCAGAGTAAGCTTTAGAGTTGTTGGCCCTGTGCCACCCCCTTCAACATGGGGAGCAGTGACTAGAGAAGGCAGGGTGGTTAGAGGGCTCCCGTATAGTCACAGTCCACTGTCTCACTTAAACAATCTCATGCTCTTCAGCGAGGAGGTGTGGGAGAGCTGCTGGGGTAAGCGTGGGCAGCTTATGATAGGTCTAGACAGAGAGGTTAAGCTTGTCCTGGCCAGAGGGGAGTCATGTCATGTTGGAGGGCATGTGTTACCTGACTCACACAAGTGTGTTTCTCTTTTCCCAGGCAGCTTTTTATTACTACCACGCAGCCAGCAGCTGTCACCCCATGGCACAGTACCGCTACGCTAGGTGCCTCTTATGCCACAGACCTGAAAATGAATGGGACAGGCATCAGAAGGCAGTGACTTTCCTGGAGCAAGCAGCAATGGCTGGGATTACAGAGGTTAGTGTCCACAGCGTGGGAATTCATAGGAGAGAGCCAGCAGAGAACCCTGTCTAAACGATTTGAACCACGAGACATCCTAGAAAGCAGCATCTGTGGGACTGGAAGCAAAATTCTTCCAACATATTTATGCTCCTGGCAGTGCATGGGAGACAGCCTTGCCTGCATGCAGGAGGCAACTAGGTACCCACTGTATCAACACTATTAGTTGTCTCTTTTGCTGTGGGGCTTTTTAATGTGGCTTTTGGATTTGACACCTAGATTAGACCATTGGCTTAGCAAAACTGTACTCTCTGTTCCAAGAGTGCAGGTTGCTTTAGTGGAAAAACTTTCATAAGATGCTTGAAGTAAGAACAGATCCTTGTTTTATATCTGTGACTTTTCAAGATGATTCATCCGCATGGATCTGTGTACCCTGCCCTCCTTTCCCACTCTTTAGGAGATGCATTTAGGCATGTGCCATCTTGCGTTGCGAACGCCAGTCGTTCTGGCAGTGACTGTAGCTCATGTAGCATGCTGTTCCAGGAAGTGCATCTGCTCTATTTTACGGACAGCTCACGAGTAGGAGCCATTCTCTGGCTCTGACTTCCACAGCACAATTTGCAATTTGAAATTATATTCTGGGTCTTACGATGTTAGTATGGTGATGTTACTGCACGTATATTGAGTTCTGTAGATCAAATGTGATTTTTCCATGTGTTTACCGTGTCAGACTGTTTTTTTTCCTAAGACAGTCCCCCTTCTCCCAACAGGCTCTGCAGCAGACAGGGTACTTTGCACACCCATCTTGCCACAGTAACCCCGGCATTTGAACAACTTGCAAAATTAGTAAAGGAACTAGACTAATTAACGGGGAAAATCCTGGCTGATTTGTACCTGGTGATTTTGTTGCAGGCACAGGCTTATCTTGGAGTGTTCTACATGAGGGGACTGCAACCTAAGGAAAAGCAAGGTCTGAAGTACCTGCTGCTGGCAGCCAAGAATGGTGTAAGTAATGCTTTTGTAAGCTGTGATTGTCCTGGGTTTGGGATCATTGCAAGTTACAGGTGGCAGATTTTAGGTTTCTTGGAAATGGGAGTGAATGTTGGGACTTTACCGCACTGTCTGAAAGGACAGCGTGGAGCCTTGGTGCATCTTTGAGAGGAAACAGGCCCTGGGGCACAGACCCTACAAAACATGAGTGTAGAAACAGCCCTACTGGGTTGAAGTAATTATTATAGCACCAGTGCTTATATTCATGTCCCATAATTTTGCAAGTTTCCCATTGTGGAGCAACTACATCCTCTTCGGTCAAACTCTTTCACTACTGTATCAGTTTGAGAACTTTGTTGTGTATATCTCCAATCTATTCTTCAAAATTGGCCCATTGTTTCTTGCCTTCTATAGAGGGGCAGAAAAGACTATTTCTGTTTCTTTGCAGGGACCTGTAACATACTTAAACACTTAAATACTTAAATCCCCATTCAGCATTCCCCAGTTGTTGCCGTTTCTCATCACGCGTCGTGTTGTCTAGATCCCCAACAATTTTCTTGCTTGCACTTTCTCCAAGTGACCCAGGCTTCTTTTTCCTGAAGGGCAGTGCCACAATCTCAGCATAGCGCTGCTCCTGAACCCTTACCAGCACTTAGTTGTGGAAGTATGACATCCCATGTCTTGCAGACAGATTTCTGTTTCTTTGCAGCACTGTGACATTGTTCACTCGTTTTCAGCTTCCACTGCATTGTAATAGCTTTTTATTCTTTTCAGAATAACTCATTCATTTTAACTTCAGTTCCCCCAGCTTTTGTGCAATGGAAAATAATGAACAGCTATTCCTTCTTCTTCCGGCTGGTACTTCTGATTCCATTGCCCTTTAGTATGTCCTCTCCAAGTCATTTCTTTTGCAGGCTGCAGAGCTCTGGTTTAGTTTGTTTCTCCGTGTAGTTAAGCTGTTCCATTTTGCTTGTCTGTCTTCTCTCTATTTTTCTGATTCTCCTTTGACCATTTTAAGATGCTTGGACTAAAACTGGATGGAGGCATGCCAGGGATGTGGCATAATGAGATCCTCTGCTTTGTTCTGTATTCCCTTCGCATAATTCCTGATACTGTTTGCCCTTTTGCCTGCCACTGAGCCGTGACTCGATGGTTTCAGGGAACCATCGCAGTGAGTGACTAATTTCTTTCTATAAGTGCTGTTTTGTATTTGTCAACACTAAGTTTCTTCTGTGGTTGTGTTGCCCACACTTAGTCCTATGAGATCTTCTCTAATTAATTCTTTACAGTAAGTTTAATCACTCTGAATGACATTATATAACTTGCAAACTTTATCACTTCAGTTTTCACCCACTTTGAAGAATGCAGACGCTGTCTGATCACTGGTGAGACTAGACCAGACTGGCCCCAGCAGCTCAGACATCATGTTCATGATGGTTTATACAGTATTTCCTTCCAAATCTGCTAAAGATCTCTCATAAGCTGCATCATTGACTCCTTTCTTCCAGCCTGACGTCAGCGTAGGCTGCACAATATAACAGTGAATTATCTCATTAAATAGATGATTGGCATTTACTGAATGCCTAGTAAGCCCTTACCACCAGAAAACCTATCAGGTAACAGCAGATCCCAAGGGTACCCCGCGGAAGATCGGTATTTTGCATGTTGTGATCACAGCCATGACAGTTCTCAGGACCCAGTCAATCATCTCACCCCATCTCTGCTTCCCAGCGGATGCTGGCTGCCGGTGTGCCGCAGCCTCGTCTTTGGTGGCCAGCTTGGGCACAGGCTCCCTGATATAACCCCACGCGTTCTGCTGGGAGAAGGGCTCCGTGAGCGCGTTCTTTTCCATTATCCTGGGGTATAGATTTATGTTTAATTAACTGAAAAACTAGTGGATATGGGTGAAGCAAGGACAGCACCATTTAGCTCCAACTCCAAAAAAGGGAAAATGGGCACAAAAAGTCCTGAGTTCAGTGTTTCTCTCTCAGGTTGTTGCTCTGTGCTGGAGCCGAGGGGGGAGCCCTGACAAGTGTTCTTCCAAATACGACGATGCTTCAGAGAGCTGTGTTTTACTTTGGTTACCACTTTTCATCCTCCCTTGTTTTATGTGTGCAGCCACAGAATATAAAAACCATGTTAAAGAGTGTCACTGGAGAACGGAGTCTGACCTTCAGATTTCAAAGCGTATCGCAGTCACTCACGCCATGCTAATTTGGGGATCTCTTCTCCTTGTGATCTTGTCTTTGAGGTGTGTGTCATGTAAGAGATGGCTAGTGGAATACTTATTTAACCCTGTCTCTTGTCACATCTGAAGTGCCAATCCTTCAACATGTTTATCTCATCTCTAAAGAAGTGTACTGCTGTCAGAAACTGAGACTTGCAACATTTTGCGAAGCACCCACTCATTGAGTTCTTCGCTTTCCCCGATCAGCTACATCCCAGACAGCAACACTTTCAATATGTTCTTTTCTGGTGGCTTTATTAAAACTTGCTACTTACTTCCTTTTTTTTATTTTTTTTTCCCCAGCCCTGTTCAGATCGTGTTTCTGGCAGTCATACTCTTTCAGTTACGTTGCTGGCTTTTTTGCTGGAAAAGGTCTGTGTGACCACTAGCCCATGCGGTTTTTTTCAGTGTCTTCAGGACCGTTGTCTTGCTTTTTTGCTCCCTGTGAGACCCTTTCCCTCTGTTTAGATCTCAAAGGTAAAGTGCACAGCCAACATGTGTCATGGGTTTGGATGTGGCTTCACTGACCCATCTGCAGTGACACCCTCTACTTTCTAGTTCATTCTCAGCAGTTACAAATGTCTGAGTAGGTGCTTTTTTCTCTAGCATTTAATTTGTTTTACTTCATTTCAGCTGCTTGAGGTTTCTTTTGGAATATAATGAGGTGGGGCTGAACAAGGTCGTGGTGCACTGGTGTGTTGGAGGCCTGATGCTGCCCAGGGGAATCTTCCAGCCCTCGGCAGCAAGTACCTCTGTCCTGGGTTCAGCTGAGACTGAGTTCACTTTCTTCATACTAGCTAGCAAGAGGCTGTGTTTTGGATTTGTGCTCAGAACAAAGCTGATAAAAAGTGATGTTTAAGCGGCTGCCAAGGTCTTTCAGCTTCTGTGGCTGTCTGCAAACAGGAGAAGCTGGGAGGGAGCACAGCCCCAATTACCAGCCCAGGATTTGATCTTAGGTTCGGGATTGAGACCCCGAGTGGCCAANTATAGTATTATTTTCAATATTATTGTAGTTTAGTTATTAAACTGTTCTTATCTCAACCCACGAGTCTTCTTTTCCCTTTACCCCTTTAATTCTCTCCCCTATCCTCGGGAGAGGGGAGGGTGAGCGAACAGGGTTGTGTGGGGTTAGCTCCCAGCCAAGGGTAAACCCATCACAACCTTGCTGGAATTTGTTATGTTTTTATGAGACTACAGTTCAGGGCAGTCCGCAGGGCATGTTCAGATGTGGGTGTGAGCAGGATGTGGGTGCAGTCAAGGCTGCCCGAGTCCTCTTCGCTCTGACCCCTGAGACAATCGGGATGCTCTGCGGGGACAGCTGTTCCTTTGTTCCTGTGACGCAGACCTGGATGCTGAACGGAAATCAGTGAATTTAGCTGGAAATGGGATAGGAAAGAGTGGAGTCAGAGGCAGCTGGTAAGAAATTCTGCTTCGTTATGTGCTTGGAGAAGGGACTAAATTACTAAAGATATGGTCTGATGGACCAAAGATAGAGCAGTAAACTTTAAAGAAGGTGTTAAAGACTCTCTGTTCTCCTTTCATGCGCTGTCGTCACTTCGCCATCGTGGGGCTGATTGCTGTGCTTTCTCCTGTGGCTAGGATGCCCAAAGCAGGTACCACGTGGGCGTTTGCTATGAGAAGGGCCTCGGAGTGCAGCAGAACCTGGCAGAAGCGATGAGACATTACCGACAGTCAGCTGCTGCAGGGAACAGGAACGCCCGGGACAGACTGCGAGTGTTAGAAGAGGAGGTGGAAGGTACCGTGGGCAGCAGGGGAAGAGGGTGTGTGGGACTGCAGGAGGTATGGGGCCCACATTGTCAGAGGAAAGGTGGCACAGGATCGTGGCAAGAAGTCCTTTTTCCTGAAGAGAGGACTTTTATTTCTCAGTTCTTTCCACTTCTTACCAGCCATTTCCAGTCGAGCTGAAGGAGAGAAGCCATTCCCATAGCATAATGCATCATTAATGTCTTGTTTTGATGTAGTTTCAGATGTGCGAACAAAGTATCTATTCCCTTCTGGAATAAGAGCCTCTTCCTCTAGCCCCTCTTTCTGGGCTGTTGAGCATGTGCCTGCCGGCCTCCGCTCCACGCAGCCAGCACAGTCTGCCCTCGCCCTGCCCCACTCTTGCAGCGCAGATGGACTCCACATGATGATGCTCGGCAGTGCAGGATGGAGCCGTGCCCTCGGAAACAGGGCAACGCCACTGGAACTGCAGCACTTGGAGCCCCGCCACTGCTGCTTTTAGAGCAGTTGGTGAGTGAAACAAGCAGGCAGAAGAGAAGGCAGCGCTTCTTAATCTCTGCATGGGGCTGGGAGCAGGCTAGCAGCGAGTGGAAAGAGAAAGCTTTCTGTTAATGGAACAGAGCCATTTTTAAACACAGAGGTTTTGAGAATAAACGTTGTGATATCTCCTCTGCCACCATGTTATGTGGCACTCTACCTTCCAACACAAGGACCTTTCTTTTGCTTCTACATTTCCATATAGAGCTACGTAAAGATTCCCACCATGCCACGGTGATACGATGTGGGGCTGTAATTCCAGTAGCCCTGCTCATGGTTTACAAGCCACTGTATGGTGATTTTGGCAGCTAACGCCATGGTAGCCCTGGCTTGCACCCTCTGGGGTAATTTAATCTCCCTTCAAGGCTAGCTGTTCCCACAGTGCCACCAGCAGCACAATCTGGGCTTGTCTCCTCATTGCCATTGTGGCATTTTAATCTGCTTTCAATCCTGTGCAAGCAAGAGAGTGAATTCTGATTATTAGGGCACAGGTTTTGTGGGATATGGCTCACGGATTCACCTGTACTGGTGACAGTAACGGCTGTCCTCAGCCATCCTGCACCGTTGCCAGTGTCCTTCAGTCCCCAGTTATTATTCCTTCAGCTCTGGCAGTGAGCTGCTCTCATGGGTATACCCCTTCGAGTCACAATGAGCAAAGTTTGCCTCAAAATTGATACTGCACATGTTTTCTAAGCACGCCAGCTCATTTTCATTGAAGTGGATAAGGGATGCTCCCAGCGGGCGGTAACCACTGTCAGGCAGACAGCGGCAAGCAGCTGGTATGGTAATTTCTTCCACCGGGGCAGCTGAATCCGGAAAAAGGCATTTGTCCACACCAGTTTAAACTGGTTCAAGGGCATCTGTACAAACTGTCCAGCTTCCTGTAGCCGTGGTGCTCTGGTGCTTTGTGTAGATGAGGCTCTGAAAAACAAAGGCAATGGCCCCATCCTGAAATTGCTGCGGTCTCCATTCACCAAGGGAGGGGCACAGCCAGAGCTCAACACGTCTGATTGTTCTTCTAGTCTGCTCTCTCTTTCTGCTCAGACCAAACTTTCTTGGACCATTTCCTTTATCCAGCAGGATACAATTAGCAGGAAATTCCTCGGGTGGATTTCCTATTCTGTGATAATCCACAGCATGCTTACGCATTGGTCAGGACAGGAGGGGGGTAAGGGGCTGGGGGGGGGGTTGCAGAATCAGGAAATTGAACCAAATTTGTCTCCTTTTTATTCTTCTTCTTACAATGTGTTTTTGTGTAAAGTTTGTCCTTCGACAGGCACATCAAAGTATCTTTCCAGAGGAAGATGCGAGGTTGTGCTGTGTGTTTGTCTCCTGTGTGCGTTCCCAAGATGCAGAGAAATCCCGTAGGGCTGCATCTCCTCGCAGCCACAGATATGCCTCCCTTGTGGTTTGCACAGCTGCATCTCAGTTAGAATTTGGCTTGCTGTCATTGTTTTGGTGCAAGAGCCCGTTTTGTTTGTGAAACAAAACAGCAAGAGATTTCTATTAGCGCGGCAGTATAAGCAGGCTGGGGCAGACCCATCAGTGTGGTTTATTGCCAGAGATGGGGTCATTTGTGAAGCACTTTGGAGACTCCAAATACAACAGTTGGATGTTTTGGATATTAAAGAGTCTACCTGGGGAAATCTTAACTCTGTTGCTTTTTGCCATTTTGTCCCAAGAGCAACAGAAAGGGATAACTTTCTAATTTACTCTGCTTTAAATGATCTGCATTATTGTCTGCTGCTGTGGCTTGTGTGCGTGCACACTAAAAGCAGGGCACCGTCACCTCTAGGTGCCTCGGCAAGGTAAGACACCCTTGAGATGCTTCAGGATCATATCTACTGGGTCTTGCTGCCTGTTCTTTTTCAACTTAACAGTAAAATGAAAGCCAAAAATATCACCCAAAGACGCCTGATGCAGCAGCAAATTAATTTTGGAGAAAGCTGTGTTGTGAACTGCGGTATCTGTGGAGAAGTCAGTGCAGTATTTTTGACGCAGAGATGATGAAGGAAAGAAAGCAGTGTGTCTAAAGCACTGCTGGCCCTGTGCTCTCGTGGGGGGGAGCCTGGCAGTCTCTTCTCAGCCTCACTTTTGTAGTCGCTCAGCAAGCAATGACATTGTGCGTTGCTAGCAGTGGAGGCAATGGCTTACCCTCGTTCCCATAGCATGACTCTGCTCTCACCACTTTGCCAGCATGCCCCACATTTGTTGTGGTGGTTTGTGTCGTAGTTGGAAGGCACAAACTATCATTCAGAAGAGAGTCCTGTGTGTGCCTGAGCCAGAAGCGCTTGCCTGCCATCCACGCACCGCTGCGTAAGCCCACAAATGCACTCCAGATGCTTATGCCACTGTTGTCTTTCCATTCTCTGTGAGTGCAAATCCCCACGGTTTAACACCACCTGTGTGCTTCTTCCTTTGTTACTAAAATCTGTATCTTAGCTTTCCTCTACATGCTATTATCCCAGAACAGTCTTCTAGCTCTCATACAGATCAAACTGAAAACCTGTGACATGGGTGAAGTTTGTGATTGAATATTTCAAAACTCTTTTCACGCTTCCCTTTTCCCAGGTTACCTTTGGCAGACTCCAGCCATCTGTTGTCTGCTTCTGGGCAAGGACTGTGCTCCAAAATCTAATGGTCTCAAAAGAGAGTGTGGAGAAAAAAATTGTGGGCAGCTATAGGAGAGATGCCAGAGCAGAAGTGCTGATTCTGGGGTGTGTTACAAAATGTCAGGTTCACAGGGATGGAACCACAAAAGCTGAAAGGACCAGTGGGAGACAACAGGCAGATCTCCCCTTTCTGAGTTGTCATTTCAGGCTTTCTGCAGATACATCATTACGTCAGCTGCACCTCACCTTGTTCCAGAGATGGGAGTGTTAGAAAAAAACAACTTTATTTAAATAAGAACAGAGATCCTGGAGCCCAACTCTGCAGCATGTTGCAAAGTCCCTGACCGCAATATTTTATCGTCCGTGGTGCACAGTCTGTAATCGCGTGGATGTGGCTGATTGTGTTGTGCTTGTGATCAATCTGACACACGCACCCACCCACCCCCCGTCGCAATCAGCCTGCCCCGGGAGGAAGAGACCCTCCTGCTGTTGTGTGATGAGTGTGGTGGTAAGGTGAAAGCTGAGGGTGGAAGAGGAGGAAAGGTAGAAAGACAAGAACAGGCAGGTAGAAGGGAACTAAACAAGGTGAAATCAGTCATGGAGAAATTTGATGGGGTGAGACAAGGGAAGAAATATGCCTGTCCTGATCAGTCCAGACGTGGCTGATACACTGACCCTGGTAAATCACATGTGTGCACCCCAAATCTGACTCTTGTCTCCTTATCACAGCCATCCAAGCTGCCTACAAGACAGGAGCGCTGTCTTCCAGTCCGAGGCTCTTCCCACGTGCCGACAGCTGCCGCAGAAGCCCCGAGCCTGTTTCATTATGGACTTGGACCTTCTGGGACAAAATCATTTCAAAGAGGGTGCTCATTTCTGAGAGGAAAGTGCTGGCCAGTCTTGTCCCCGCGGCGTTCGAGTCAGACCCAGCACCTTTGCCAAAGGTCTCGAAGGTCCTTGGTTTTTCCTGCCTTGCAGCTTCCTCGTCCTGAGGTGAATGCAGAGAGTCGGGGGAGAAGACGTTGTCCTTGTAACTACCGGTGAGCGGCAAGGAGAGCCGAGCCACCCATTCTGGGTCAGCAGCTGTCAGCCTCTTGAGCGCCAGCTCTGAAGGGAGTGAAAACAAGAATCGTTCGTGAGATGTGGAGTCAACGAGATCACAGGAGAGAAGAGGAAAGAAAAGAACAAAAAAAGAAAAAAAAAAAAAAGAAAAAACCCCAAAATCCAAGGAGACTTCCTGAAATAACTGTGATTTACAATTACTGATTGTAAGCAGGTCAAGGGATAAGCTACCAGCAGCATCATTCAAACCAACATCTTAAAAACCAAAGTAGAACTGGTTTAAAACTCCTGTGGCTTTTGTTTTTTTCAATGTAGTAACCATTTGGATCCCTTTGCTTTGTCATTTATTGCAGGCTCAAGTGGCACTTCACTAAATTGTTCGCAAAGCCAGAGAAAGTGAGGGTTTAGGACTGGCTGAAGGGGAGACGACAATGGAAAGCTTTCAAGGGGGAAGTATTGGACAGAAAAAAAGGTCTCTAGTGGACTTCCCTTAAGGGTCACTCGAGGGTGGGACTTTGCTGCTAAGCAGGCATACTGAGACCAAAAAGAAATGGGTTATTGTGAAAACAGTAATAACAGAAGTAGAATGAAATTCTGGATTATAAAATGCACAGCTGGATGGTTGAAGGCTAGTAACAAAAAAATGAGCTATAAAGTACTTGTTCCTCAATTGGAAACAGCTGAGGAGCAGTGGGAGCCTGGTGTGGGCGTTGGCTGCGGGCTCGGTGATGTACCGGTAATGTGATTCTGCCCCAAAATGGACAAATGAAATCATACAGTGTGTTGGTCGAGGTATTCCCTGTTGGCGTAAAGACACATCCACGGTGTTGTTACTAGTTCTGGCGAGACCTGTTTAGGAGTGTTACATACAAATCTGATTATCCATCCGTGGGGAAGAAAAACTGAAATTATAGAAGTGCAGAGAAAACTATTGAGATGAAAACAGGAGTGAGTCCAGGCTTACGTGATGGACACCCCAAGAGATAGGGGTTGCTTAGCCTACGGAAGCAAACGCTCACCAGGGATCTGACTGCAACCTGTCATTATTTTGATGCGATAAGCCCCGACAAAGGAAATCTTTATCCTTAAAATAGTGTTGGCAAAAGAAGAAGTGATTATAACTGGCCATGGGTAAACATATACTGGAAATTAAAGGAAGGACCCCATAGCAGGGAGAGCCTGGAATAGCTTCCTCATCAGACAGCAGGAAAGGAAATGGGGGTTCTTGTTTTTAAGTTAGAGCTTTGCAGTTGATAAACAAGACGCCGTGATGAGGTGCACAGCCGCTGCTCCAGCCCCTCGGTGCTTCATTTCCAAAGTGTAACCTAGAAGCACCGGGAGGTTCATGAAACCCATTGAGTCAGAGAGCAGCAAACCAAATAACTGGTGTCTGGTGACAAAACACCCACTACCACAACAGTCCCAATCAGATGGTGAGAGCAATTGTAATAATTACACAGCTCTGACTTACAAAGTGACCTCTGAAAGGAGGGTCCCCACACTCATGCACTTCTGCTGCTTCCAGAAGACAATCAATACCCTGCCTGGGACATGTGCTGCTCCGTCAGGGGCCGGGCACTCACCAACACCAGTCTCCTTCCTCAGCCAACTACGTAATTAGTCTGATTTCTCTGAAAAACAACTGTGTCCTGGGGTGGGATGGGGGTGAGGGCTGGGATCCAGACCTGCTAAGGCGAGAGGGGCAGACAGACACTTCACTTAGTTTTTATTTCAGCTGAAGCCCCAAAGTTATTTTGTGTTGCTTATCTTCCAGGATTTCTTTCTGCGATCTCAGTATTTTCTTTCCATCGCAGTGACTGTTCCTTCAGAGATGTCCCAAGCGTGCTGAAGTCCCATGTTTTTGCTCTAAAGCCTCCACTGTTCTCTCCTCCTCAGCCTGCCAGAAGCCACTGCATTCCCTGAATATTTTGATGTTTCAGCTCTGGAGCAGGGCATGACAGTAGTCTGCTCGCTGCGGGGAGAGCCAAGACTCAGTGGGCTGACAGTCCTGTGACCGCGAAACCTTATAATTAGGTACGTTTAATTTGACCAATAACTCTTCACTGCCTTACTTTAATGGTGTTTCAGGGGCGGGGGTTGTTTTTATAGCCAATAAAGTTATATTTCTCATCTGCTGCTGCAATTACTCTGTTTCGCTGGTGGGGGATAGGTGTTAATAGTTCAATTAATAGAGAGTTCAGCTCGATGCTTACAGCATAAACAGCCCGATAGCCGGCTGGGACAGATTCCTCACAGTTTCCCCCCCTGCTGCGAATAGCACAAAGGCCCAGGCAGCCTCAGCCAGCTGTGCTGGTCCCCCTGAGCACAAGCCATGCTTCCTTCCTCTCTCAGGATGCAAGTCCACTTCTCTGTTTGTGTTTGGGAGAGGAGGAAGGAGTCGAGGAGGAAGGAGTCCAGCAGCTCCGTCGTCTGCACTCCGTTGCCTTTTTGGGAAGGTCTGGGCTCACGGTTAAGATTGTTTTTCACCACTGGAACAGGGCAGCCGCTTCAGTCGTGGCCAGTGCTGCTTTGGGGGCAGGAAGCCACACTGGTGGAGCCTCAGCACACACCACTGGTGTTCCCTGTGGAATTCCAGTCTTTTGGCAAAAGGGGTTTGTTTTTTTCTGTCAGATCCCAGCAGCATGGGAGATGGCACTTCATGGATATGCTTTGCCATAGCACAGATTTTCTAGGATGCTACCTGTCTGGGCAGGATCCAGATTTTTTTATAAAGCAGGTCCACCAGTCCCTTTACTGGGACCAGTGCATGGCAGTGCACCCATGGAGCTGGGCAGCCTGTTCACTCCCTGCTCGTGGCTGCAGGAGCTTTAAATCTGAGGAACCCTGTAGCCCTCCTTTCACCCAGCCTTTCCTTTGTAGAATAAAAGGGCAGGAAGGCAAACAGAGAGAAGCAGCGTGGTTCTCCCTCTAAGCAGGAGCACAGAAACTGCCCAACTCTGGAATTAAACCGACCACAGCAGCAAACCTCAATGAGCTCCTCTTGCTCTAGAGGAGCGCAGGGGCTGCACAGTGAAATCTCTGCTACAGGACATGAGTCAGCCCAACTCTTTCAAATTAAAATGCCAGCAGAAGAGATTTTTTAGAACAAATCAATAAAAGGAACATGTAGAAAATGTCAGGCCCAGATGGTATTCACCGGGGAGTGCTAGAGGAACTCAGATATGAAATTGCTTGGTTTATTAACTGCTGTTCGTTAACTACTGCTTCAAATGAATACGGTATCGGAGGAAGGGAAGGTAGAAATGGTGACACGAGTTTTTAAGCGTGTGGAGGTGAATCTGGTGCAGGCGTATTCACAGAAGTCACTATAAGCAAGAGTCGGTAGAGAGCTGAGTGCCTGCTCTTAGCTGACATTGACATTGCAAGGTGGGGACCTGCATTTTGCAAATTTGTTGGCGTCTTTGGAAGAGGTAAAGAGTTCCTGGTTGACAGAGGACACCTGAGCCTGCAGAAGAGCAGCAGCCAGGCTTGCAGGGGACCTGAGCTGTCCCTGAATGAACAGCCGGCTTCTGACAGGGACGGGTGTGTGTCAAAAGCGTGTCAAAAGGGAAGAGTGGGTAGGGATAAATGATCTTCCCCACAAAGGGTGGCCATTAGTGGAGTCCCAGAGGATCCGCTCAGTGTAGCAATAAATGACATGGAGAAGTGGATGGCATTGGTGTTGGCTCCACTAAAACACCCAGTGACATGAAAGCAGGGGCTGCTGGAGGAGCTGATAACAGTGCCATGAGCAAAAAGTGGCTGGTGGCTCTCTGCGTCACCAGCTGCGGGAGAACTGTCATGGGGAACATCACGTCGTGTACTGATGACTGTCCCACCACGCAGAGCAGGGATTTGTGAGTCACCAGGAATGGTTTGGTGACAGAGGTCAGGATGGAGCTCGGGAAGGAGGGGAATGCAGAACAGACCAGGAGACCTCAGACCACCAGTGTAGGTGTGCCCCAAACCCTGCACACAATTCAATCACCGCATCTCTAGAAAGATCCACTAACATTAGTAACAGGTGTTAGTAACAGAGGAGAAAAGACTGGACAAGTTCAGCCTGGTAGGAAATAGGTGCCTGGTGGGTCTGTAACGTCATGAGGGCTCGACAAGGACAACACTGAAGTGTTCTCACTCCGTGGGGACTAGGAGACCATGAAACAAAGGGGCTCAGGTCAGCGTGGGAAGCAGTTCACGTGGTGCATGGTTAAACTGGACTTCACCCTACGTGTCAACGGAGGTTAACCTCACAAATCAGCTCAACAGCAGGTACAGCCATGGGAGAAAGACCTACCAAGAGTGATTAAACACATGAAAAAATCCACCATGGAGCTCAGCCAGCCCCTTTGCTGTAAACTGCCCAGCACCAGCAGCACAGGATGGTCCATACCTGCATCTGCCACTGCCTGAGCCACCTTAGGAGATGACACGTCCCCTGGCTTGCTGCAGGCCGGCCAGTTTTCTCTTCTGAACAGGGTCAGTGTGTTATTTGAGGAGATGCTGCTGCTGGAGCCCCCCACCAGCCCCAGCGTGCTCCCGCTAGCGAGGCCGCCTCACCTGCCTGCGGCTCCAGGAGGGTCTCCAGCTCCTCTCCCACCAGCTGCTGCACAGACAGCTCGAACCCGCTCTCCGAATCACGGTCCTCTGCCTCGCTCTCGCCGTGCCCGCTGTCCTTTGTGCTCAGGCAGTCGGCATCCAGCCCCGCAGCCCTGGGGGACCAGAACACTCAGGTCACTCTTCAACCCCCACATGACCCTTCCTTTGAAGGTGGTTGTCTTCATCCCCCATGAAGTGACCCAGAGGTGGGGTACGGGCATCCTCCCAGCACATCATGCACAGCACCAAAGGCATCATCAGTTTAGTCCCCACCAATTAATGAGGTTTTGTGGATTTTTTTTTTTTTTTTATAAAGCACTGGGATCAGGAGCTCCACAGACCCTCTGATGACGGGACCCCAGCTGGATGCTGGGCTACACATGGGGTTGCTCCATGTGTCTTTCCCAAAAGGGTTTTTATCCTTCTGCAGGGAGATCCTAAGCAAACAAGGGGCTGGTGGCTCTTCCCCATGAATTTGGAGGAGCTGCCCATGTGCAGGACCAGGTGAGGAGCAGCCCAGCCCCAGCAGCCCCAGAGTGCTCTTCCTCCCTCTCCATCCTCAGCAGGTGGAGATGATGAGAAAGGCGGAGAAAGCTGTGTCTGCCCAGGGCAGGTGGGGACAGGGGGGACATGGTGAGGCAGCGATGAAGCTCTGGCATCCTCAGGAACATTCTCCCAGAGATGTCAACAGTGTCATTTCATGGGAATGCCATAAAGCTTGTCTCTGGGAACATCTCCAGCACACAACTGGGATATCTCAGTCCTTCCCATCCCTGCTAGCAGCATCTAGAAGGTAGATTTAGATGTTAGGAGGAAATTTTTTTCCCATGATGGTGGTGAGGCAGTGGCCCAGGTTGTCCAGAGAAGCTGTGGGTGCCCCATCCCTGGAGGGGTTCAAGGCCAGGCTGGATGAGGCTTTGGGCAACCTGGGCTAGTGGGAGGTGTCCCTGCCCATGGCAGGGAGTGGCACTGGATGGGCTTTAAGATCCCTTCCCACCCAAACCATTCTGGGATTCTATGATCTCCCTCACTAGCCTTCTGGCCCAGGGACAGGTGCCCCAAATTCTTGTCAACAGACAACAGCAACTCTAAGCAGGTACCCAGAGCTGTGGGAAAACTCATCCTTATGCTGCTGCCTCCAAAGCTGGGACCCTCCGTGCTCCTGAGTGCACCTTTCCATGGCACTCAAACACATTGATGTTCCCTGAGCCAGGATGGGCAGATGGTTTGTGGCCATGGAGGACTCCAGGTGGGTATGGAAGGAGCTGCCCAGGGTGCCCCAGGAAGGAGGCAAAGAACAGCCCTAGAAGGGCCCTGGACACCAATAGGGAGATGAGCCCAGGGAAGCACAGCCATCCCCCGGAGAGAGGACCTACCTCCCCATCCCGCTGGTTTTCCCAATCTCAGCTTGACAAAACCAGGGCTGAGGTTTTGCCTTGCATGTCTGCTGCCCTCGTGTCTCCTGCCCTTGGAAGCTCTTGGGGCCAGTGGGGCTGAAGCAGAGGCAGCAGAGCCGGAGGGGAAGGGGGCGTGGGGAAGGGCTGTGAGCCAGCCTTACCTGCTGCCGTTCTTGGCCGTGTACTTGTTTCCCCTGTGGTTTGTTTTGGGCTGGAACTGGCCCTGGTGCAGCAGGGAGAGCAGCTGGGAGATTTGCTGTAAGGCAGGAAAAGCCTGTTGAGCCCCAGCGATTGCCACTCAATCTGCTTCCTGCCAGGATGTCCCCTCTGAACCACCCCCCCCCCAGCCTTTTTATAGCATTTCCTCCTTCTGCAGATGATGCAGCATCCCCACACGGGGGGAAAAACAAGCGGCCGGGCAGCCCACCTGGCCCCAGCGCTTCCCCTGCCAGTCCCTGCCCGCACGCTCTCCTGGGGAAGTAAGCATGGTGTTGTCCCCATCCCCGTATGACAGCCATCCTCCACCCCAGCTCCCTGGGCATCC
Organism: Syrrhaptes paradoxus; assembly: GCA_013400615.1. NCBI lineage: Eukaryota > Metazoa > Chordata > Aves > Pterocliformes > Pteroclidae > Syrrhaptes > Syrrhaptes paradoxus. The sequence goes on from VZTO01013950.1 coordinate 298,816, forward strand.
TGGTGGGCATGGGGAGACCCTGCCCATGGTGGGGTGGCCATTCATCCTCCCCAGTCCCTGCTGCTGGGGCACCTCTGCCCAGGGGTGGGAGAAGAGCCCAACCAAAGACCACCCGGTTGCACGTTCTCACCACCCCAGGGTGCGCAAGACCTGGGCAAGGAAGGATTTGGGGGGCTGGGGGTGTCCACGCCTCCATCAGCATGTGGGGCAGCTCCTACCTGCACTGGGGGTGATTCCATCGCAAACTCCCCAGTGGGGCTCTGCTCTGCCAGTGCCACCAGCGACAGCCGGACCAGGCTCCTGAGGATGTGCTGGTGGGGCTGGGGCTGTCCGGGACCCCCAGTGCCCATGGGCTGGCTGGGTGGCAGCAGGGGCTCTCCTGCGGGTCCCTGTGGTGGCTTCACCAAGCTCTTGCCATGCGATGGTGCATCCGGGGGGCTCGCAGCCTCTTTCGATGAATTTTTCTGTCTGTGGGGCTGGCAGGGCCGGCGCTGCAGGATGGGCAGGTTGAAGGTCTCCTGTGGCTCATCTGAGTCTTTTTGGGTCCTCTGATTTCTCAGTGTCCTGTAGAGAGTGGGGGTGAAGTGGAGGGGAGCCTGCGGGGAGCCCCCCGGTGCAGGGGTGGCCGTGCCGGGCAGATCCTCCGGGCAGGGACAGGGGGGCTCAGCCTCCCGGGGCCGGCCCCGGAGCAGCGGGACGAGGTGGATGTCTGTCTTCTGGATCTGCCTGCGCGGCTTCTTGAGCTGCTGCTGCCTTCGGGCATCCTCTGCCTCCCTGCAGTTGTAAGCCATGCCGTCCTTCTTCTCCTTCTTGCGCACAGACAGGGTTAAAGCCAGAAGGAGAAGGCACCCGCCCAGGAGAGCGGCCAGGCAGATAACGACCACCACGAATGGGCTCAGCCACCTGGGATCCTGGGCTGAGATTTTGGAAAATGCCCCGTGATGCCGGAAAACTAAGCGGACACGAGCCAGGGTGTGCAGGGGGATATCCCCGCCATCGCTCACCTGGACAACCAGCTCCCGCTCACTCCCAGTGAGGCTGCTGGCATTGCTGGTGTTGAGGAAGACCTGCCCCAAGAGAGGGTCCAGGATGAAGAGCCCAGCATCATCCCCACCCACCAGATCATACCGGAGAGCCCCATTGATACCAGAGTCTGCATCCCTGGCTGAGATGGTGAAGAGGAAGGGAGCGTCGGCGCACGACATGAGTGTTGCATTGGTCACCGCTGCAGTCCCTTGGGTGCTCCCGTTCCCCAGGGCCACCCAGAAGCATCCCGTCTCCGCATTGACCAGGACAGAGAGTGTGGCCACGCCTCCCACCAGCGCCGGCGCAGTGATGACAGGTGCGTTGTCGTTCCGGTCAAGCACAGCCAGCCTGATGGAGACGTTGGATGCCAGCTTGGGTTGACCACCATCCTCTGCCATCACCAGGATCTCCAGGCTCCTCACCTGCTCATAATCAAAAGCTTGGAGGGCAAAAACATCCCCAGAGGTGGGGTCGATCGAGACCAGACCTGAAGTGGAGGAGTCTGGGATGCTGTAGGTGATTTTCCCGTTGAAACCCAGGTCCGGGTCGGTAGCACGGATGGTGAGCAAGAAGGCAGGTGCTTTGCTGTTCTCAGCGATGGCAGCCTCATAGGTGGCCTTCTCGAAGGAAGGGGCGTTGTCGTTGATGTCACTGATGCAGATGGTGAGGTGCTTCAGCACGGCCAAGGAGAGGTCACCCTGGTCCCACACCACCAGCGTCAGGTTGTACTCGGCGCGCAGCTCCCTGTCCAGCGTGGCGTTGGTCAGCAGCACAAAGCTGTGGCTGTTGGTCCTCTTCAGCCTGAAGTGCTCGTACCCCTGACTGAGGGAGCAATGCACTTGCCCGTTGCTTCCGGAATCAGGGTCGCTGGTTGTCACCAGAGCCACGAAGCTGTCTTTGGGCAGGGCTTCGGAAAGCACGGGCACCCGTGTGGCCCAAGTAATGTGGACGTCGGGAGCATTGTCGTTGACATCCAGGACTTTGACCAGGATCTTGCAGTGCGCTGGGATAGGGTTGGCGCCCAGGTCCCGGGCTTGCACGTCCAGCTCGTAGGCATGGGTCTCCTCGTAGTCCAGCGGGTGCTTCAGGATGACGCTGCCTGTGCGCGCATCGATGCTGAACGTGCTCAGCACCTCCGGGGGCGCGTGCCTGCTCAGGCTGTACTCGATCTCCCCGTTGGGACCCTGGTCGGGGTCGGTGGCCGTGACTGTCAGAAGCAGGGTCCCGGGCAGAGCATCCTCCCGAACCTCTACCGTGAAAGAGCTCTCTGCAAAGACGGGGCTGTTATCATTGGAGTCAAGGACGATGACTTTAATTAAAGCAGTACCTGATTTTGGTGGCTCCCCGTGATCGGTGGCTGTCAGCACAAGGTCGAAGGAGGAGTGCAGCTCCCGGTCCACTTCTTTAACCACAACAAGCTCCGCGTGCCTCGTCCCATCAGAACCGGCGATCACCTCCAGAGCAAAGTGCTCGCTGGGGGAGAGGGCGTAAGAGCAGTGGGCGTTGGGGCCGGCGTCGGCATCCAGGGCTCGATCCAGCGGGATCCTCGTCCGCAGGGATGCGCTCTCCGACATCTCCAGCTCCAGCTCGGGCGTAGGGAACCGCGGCGCGTTGTCATTGATATCCAGCACTTGAACTTCCACATGAATCAGAGCCAGGTTTTGGGCAGCCAGCACGTCGAACGAGACCCAGCAGGGATCGCTGTGCCGGCACAGCTGCTCCCTGTCCACCCGTCCGGCCGTGCTGAGCACCCCATCCCCGCTCCCCACGCGCACCGGGAACCTCCCAGGGGTCTCCATCAGCTGGAAGGCATCTGCTGTTTCACCGCTCTCACCCCCCTCAAAGTGCTCGGCCAGCGTCCCTATGATGGTTCCCAGCGGCACTTCTTCAAACACCCGGTACTGCACCGTGAACGTGGCCACCTCCTGGGCGTCGGCGGAGAGGAAGAGGTACCACCACAAGGCTGGGAGGTGGAGAGCAGAGCGGCTCAGCAGCAGCATGCTGCTGGCGAAGCCCACCACCCCGCTGCCCCGGCACACCGCTGTGGGCTTGCCCGCCTGCCGCCGCATACCCGAATGGTCCTTATGGCGATCGCAAGTCCTTGGCATCCTCTCCCATCTCCAAGTCCCATAGACACCAGCCACCCGTTGGAAAGGAGGAGAAATCACCAGTAAATCCAGCGGTTGTCCCCCACCCTGCCATCACCGGGGGACAGCCGGGAGACCCAGCTGCTCCCTGGGCTGACACCCCCAGCCTGGAGCAGAGGGGACTGCCACTGCCGCAGCGGCCAGCCAGCCGGGCTGTGCCGGGAGGTGGACCAGCCGTGTTTCCTATGGAAACCCCACCTACAGGAAAAGGGAGGACCGGGCTGGGGTGATGCCTGGGCGGTGGGGGCTGGCGGCGCGGCACACTTCCCAGCTGGGAGAGAGGTGTGGAGGTGCCCTTGGTTTCCAACCTGCAAGGACCATCACTGCTGCCTGCTGTCACTTGTAAAATGCATTTTGCAGAAGGCACCGTTCCTGCAGACAGTCCCTGACCCATCTGCAAAGCCTCGAGTGTGCCTCAGGAAGGTGTCTGCAAGGACCAGCGATGATGGGCTTCTGCTCTTGTGTTAACCCAAAGGCTCGTTCCCCACGCTGTTAGATTTCTGATTTAATTCTACTTCTTTTCATTTTGTCTAAATACAGCGTGCAGCCCCTGCCCCTCGCTCTGCCTTTTGCTGTCGGTTTCGAGGGCGATGTGCCCACATCACCTTTTCCAACATATGGCTTTTGATTATGTCACTGCTTCGTTTTCATCTGGACACACCAAAATGAGTTAAATGAGTCACTGGGAGAGCTGCCAGGTCAAACACAGGCAGGTGGGCACGAGGGAAGAAAGGAGACTCTGCCAGATGCGATGTGTCCTCTCAGGCCTCTCCCCATCCCCTACATCCGTCTGTCTCGGCCAGCTCCCCCGTCCTGGCACATCCTCTACCCCTGCCTTGGCTCTGCTGTGATTTCCCCAGCGTCACTCTGTGACCCAGCACTGATTTTGCTCCACCAAACCCCTGCTTTGCCTTATTTCAGCATCTCACCCCGAGCACGCTTGCAAAGCTGCGCAGTCGTACCGCCCTGTGCGCGTGCATCGGTTCCTCCTGAGCAGGCAACAGGCTGCCTGCAGAGCCCAGTTACCCCACACCGGGCTGTATGCTGGGGTCTGGAGGTGATTGAAGGCATTTGGCACAGGGAAGGTCATAGAATCACAGAACGGTTTGGGTTGGAAGGGACTCCCACTAGCCCAGGTTGCCCAAAGCCTCATCCAGCCTGGCCTTGAACCCCTCCAGGGATGGCGCATCCACAGCTTCTCTGGGCACCCTGGGCCACTGCCTCACCCCCGCACAGGAAAACATTTCTTCCCCAGATCTCATCTCCATCTCCCCTCTTGCAGTTTAGACCCATCACCTCTCGTCCTGTCCCTGCACCCCNGAGGGGGACAATCCCCTCCCTCGAGGTCGCTGCAGAAGTTTCCTGGCCACTGCAGAAAGCAGACCGTCCTCGTCGTGTGGTTTGTGTTCCACCAGCCGCAGCATCTTTATCTTGGCCCCTGAGTCTACCAGCAGCCTCCAGCAGCCCTGCAGCCACCATTGNGGAATTCCCTCCCTCGAGGTCACTGCAGAAGTTTCCTGGCCATTGCAGAAAGCAGACCGTCCTCATCGTGTAGTTTGTGTTCCACCAGCTGCAGCATCTTTATCTTGGCCCCTAAGTCTACCAGCAGCCTCCAGCAGCCCTGCAGCCACCATTGCTGTCCTGTGCTCATCTCACCCCTCTTCTCCTGCCTTCCCAGCCTTGCTTGGCACCCCTGTACCCTCACGCTATCCCACCCCCCTCTGCTCCCATCACAGCTCTGGTTTCCCAGCTGAGGCTCCCGTTGCCTGCGTCTCCTCCCCATTCCCTGCTCTCACCACTTTTCTTTATTATGGTAAATTTTAATGCCCTGATGAGGACCAAAAGCCAAACCACCCCAGTGCCATCCAGCTTGTCCTGGGGGTTGGTGCCACCACTCAGCACACCCGGAGGAAGGGCCAGTGCGGTTTGGCCGTGGCAGGAGACCCAGCAGTACTCCTGGGCTCAGNCTGGGTGCTGGGGGGGGGGGTGGGGGGGGGCGGGCTGGTTCCTTCTGGGGGAGTCTCATTTTTCCACCTCCCCCCCCCCTTTTTTTTTTACGCCTTTCCTTTTCAGGGATGGAGAGGAACAGAAGAACTGCACTGAAATACCCGCAGGGAAAGAAAATAAATATTATAGCCAAGAACTGTAGGGGTTCCTCAAAAGCCTGGTGAGACTCCTTCTTCCCATCGCCTCCCAAGCCATCTGCAGAACAAGCCAGCCTCACCAAGTGCCCCATGTTTAACCCACCGTTGATGCACCAGATCTATTCCCCCCAACACCAGCACCCACACGTGCCAGACCCCGCTGGGCACAGCCCTGTCCCCCCAGCCGGAGGGAGGACGTCCCTTCAGGCTGCCGCAGCCCCAAACCGCTCCTTTTCCTCCCCAAAGGCAGGGAGGCAGATGGGATTTGAAGCACCAGCTTGCTCAGCCGCTGGAGGGAAAGGCTGATGTGACAGTCCCGGTGCTGGGAGGAAATCTCAGGGTCACCGAGACAAGTGCTGTGACCCCTCCTGAGCACTGTCCCCCTCACCAGCTGGGCTGTCCCTAGTCCAGCTGTACGGATACAAGCACTGGTGACAGATCTGGGCTGCCCACAAGAAAAGTAGCTGGAGGAAGAAATGCGTTCCTGATTATGATGCTTCAGGAATAAATCCCTGCAGCCCAGGCTGTGGCCCCGAGCCATCAGGACACTGGCAGTTTGCCGGGGGGGTGGCTGCAGGATGCTGCAAAAGCATCGCTGAGCTGTGAACCACACCAGCCACAGCTCGGTGGGAGACAGGCAGAGTAATGCTGAGAAAGGAACGAAAAAAGAAAAATGGAGTTGAGCTGAGACTCGCCAGAAGCACAGACAGTAAAATAAGATCTGGTGCTAACACCAAAACACATCTCCTCCCGTTTCCCGCTCACACACAGGCGGGTTTCCAGCGTGCAGGTGCTCCAAGACCTTCATGGACATTGTTGTGTCTAGGAACGTAAAACTTCCCCCCCAGAGGTTGGCTGCATCTGAACCCTTTCATTTAAAGCTCAGGAAGAGCACCAGTGACAGTCAATCCCTGCAGCAGCGTTCAGCAGCTCCTCGTGATGCTGTCAGTGCCCAAAGCAGCTGTAAACGCCATCGACATGGTGGGAAAATCTGGCTCCTCTGAAGCTCAGCTGCTCTCCAGGCTCTGGAGCAAGACACAGGCACAGGGGACACCCCAGCCTCCCAGGGCACGGAGCTGAACTCGGGGAAGATACACCGACCATCCATCCCACGGCAGAGAACAGCCCAACCACGTTATTTCGAGCTCCACAGCACAGCTGGAGGTCTTCAAGTTTCGTTTGTCACGTTGGGTTGGTTTGGTGTTAGCTGGGAACCGCAAGCTGTGCTGCACAGCCTGGCAGGGTGCACAGGGCAACAGAACAATGAGGAGGAGAAACGCTTTCAAATCTAATAATGAACAACAACATCAAAGAGCTCAAAATGAGGATGAGCAAAGACGTACCAAGGTTTGGCCTCACCGGGGTGCTCAGGGCTTGCATATCCTGTGGGCGGTTCAGGGAAGCGGGACCTGGTCTCATCTCTGCTCTGTGGCTGGTCCCTGGGGTGGGAGACGCGTCTGAGGGTCAGGGCGCAGAGACCTGGCTGCAAATCCAGATGGAGCAAGTAGACGCAGGGCTGCTGCTCACCAGCTGCTGCCCTTACACCAAGGATCGTGGGGTTTTCCCCCTCAACTGTCCCGATTTCAGCCCTTCAAAAACAGGCCTTGCTTCTATAGAAGCATCACTCCCTTTTCAGCAGAAAAAAAAAATATATTTTCATAAATCATCTCTGCACATTAGATCTTTTAGGGGCTGGGTGCAGATGTACAAGGTGGCCCAGGCCCTTCCCCATCCCCAGCTGCCCACAGGGGTTGGGGAGGCTCTCGAGGGAACTTTCTCAGGAGGAAGGAGGTGATTTACCCTCTCACACCTGTCCTGGTTTCAGCTGGGATGGAGTTAACTCCTCCCAGCAGCTGGTGTGAGGCTGTTGGGGTTTGTGCTGAGGAGAAGCTGATCACACACTGATGGGCAGAGCTGCTGCCAGGACACTCAAGGACTTTCCAGCTTCTCTGCTGTGCCCGTGTCTGCAGGGGCAGGAGGAGCTGGGAGGGAGCACAGCCCCAGTGACCAGCCCAGGATTTAGCTCTGGTTTAGGACTGAGACCAGACTGGCCACTGGTCTGTTCCATCCCATGCCCGGCATGGCCAGGGTATAGGTGAGGCTCTGTCCAGAAGTTCTCTCTCTTGCTCCAGGTTGTCTCCCTCCAGGTNGTGTAAAACCCCAACCCCACCAAACCATCCCCATACACATGCACATACCCACGAGAAGCACATGGACCTTCTCTCCGGGGGCTCTGCCTTCCCTGTGCTCATCTTCTCTGCAAGGTGACACAGGCTGAGAGCTCCCCCCCACCCCGGCCACCCTCCCACCCCATCAGGTCCCTTTTGTGCTGGGACTTCTTCCCCCATCCCATGGAAGACTTTCCAGCCTCTCCCTGCCACCCCCTCCAGCATGGGGGGGACCCCCCGCATCCCCCCAAACACCGCCTGACCCCTCTGGGCTCTCACCCGAACTGGGGACAGGCAGGAGGAACCCCCACCCCAGCTCCCTGCCTGCACCCTGCCTGCACCCTGCCTGCACCCTGCCTGCAGTTGGCCGCCTCCACCAGCAGAGCCCACTGCAGCTCCGCGCTGGCTGCTCCGCTCTCAGGGACATCCCCGAGATGTCCCCAGCACCCAGCCGAGGGGCAGGAGCCACCAAGCTCTCAGCAAACCTCCCGGGAGAGGCTCTCCGAACACCCCCACCCCAGGACAGAAGTCCAGGGGGGCTCCGCTGGCCCCCAGCCCTGCGGGGAGAATGCACCAGGGGATGCTACAGCCCCCCGCCAGCCTCTGCTGATGCTCCGGGTGCCTCCCTCCCTCCAGTTCGCACCATTTAGGCCACCCTGCAGCATCCCAAGGAGAGTTTCCTACAAGCCCAGCTGTAAACCCCCCCTGAGCTCTCCTGGGAGCTGTGTGCCTGGGCAGGGGTTATATAGGTGCCCTTGCAGCAGGGAACACCCTGATTAGGAGGGAAATTGAAGGTGATCCCTAATCAGGACAGTTAATAGGTGACGCAGCAGCTTTTGGGGGCTTCCTAAAGCAACAGCCTGGCTTTGAGGAAAGCAACCAGCTGGAGCACCAGCAAAGCCTCTGCTGGCTCCTGCTCGCTGTGCTCCAGGAGCTCCCCTGTGCAGAGGGTACGATAAGGAGGGTTATTGTTGCTCTGCATTTATAAAAAGATCATTGTTGAGGAGGAGAAGAAAGTTATAAATGAGATAAACTGGAGCAGGTTGAATGAGAGCAATAACTGCCGCCCGAGAACCCGGATGTGTTTTATGAAGTCTTGCACTACAAAGAGCAGCAATCCTATGAGCAGATAGCAGCGGAGCTGGCCAAACAGAAAAGGGGAATCTGTAAAAATGACATTTTGTTGTGTAGGAGAAAGCTGTGAGCAGCAGAGCTGAGATACAACCCTCGGTGTCTTTCTTGACGAGAAAGCTGGCAAAGGATCGGTGCTTGCTTAGGCAATTTGGTTTGTGATTATGTCTTACAGTGTCTTTTTTCTTCCTGTATTTCAAAATATTGTATCTAAATAGCTGTTCACAAATGAAATGCACAGAAAAAATCCTGATGGCCAGAACCAGATCTTTCCAGGAAAGGTCATACAGAAGAAAGGGGCCACTGACAGCTCCTGGGCTGGGCTGGAGGGATCGGAGGATGAATGTGGGGGGAACTGGAGCCCCACCAGCACCACCATTCGCTGCCGGTTTTATTTGGTTTGGGTTTGACAGCCTGCGATACCTGAGCAACGGCAAAGCCCTCTGCAGCGGTGGGGTTTCCCCAGCTCCTCCACTGCCTGATGGATCTGGGCCACAGCACGCGGCAACATAAATCAGACCTTTGCGAGTCCCCAGCGGCTGCAAATCAATGAGTGCTAGTGATAATTACCCATTCTATCTTTCTCTGTATTAATATTTAGACGTTTTTAATCTTTTCTTTGCAAACACGATGTTTCCCTGCTGCGGTTGTCCTTCGGAGGGAGCTGCCACCGAAGCTCCTGTTTCTCTGATTAAGGACTTGGTCTTGAATCAAGCTGCTCCCTGACCTGAAATGACACCTCCGCGAAAGCCGGGTGACAACTCTGCTGATTCCCCTGGACGGGTGACACCCTCCGTGCTGGTGAGACCCCCCCCTGCAGTGCTGTGACCAGCTCTGAGCCCTCAGCACAGGACAGACACGGAGCTGCTGGAGCGGGGCCAGAGGAGCCCCGGAGATGGTCCGAGGCTGGAGCAGCTCCCGTGCGAGGACAGGCTGAGAGAGTTGGGGGTGTGCAGCCTGGAGAAGAGAAGGCTCCGGGGAGACCTTCCAGCACCTTCCAGTGCTGAAAGGGGGCTACAGGAGAGATGGGGGGGCTCTGGGTCAGGGGGTGGAGGGACAGGATGAGGGGTAATGGATTTAAGCTGGAAGAGGGGAGATGGAGATGAGATCTGGGGAAGAAATCTTTCCCTGTGCGGGGGGTGAGGCAGTGCCCAGGTTGCCCAGAGAAGCTGTGGATGCCCCATCCCTGGAGGGGTTCAAGGCCAGGCTGGATGAGGCTTTGGGCAACCTGGGCTAGTGGGAGGGGTCCCTGCCCATGGCAGGGGGTGGCACTGGATGGGCTTTAGGGTCCCTCCCAACCCAAACCCGTCTGTGATCCCAGCACACAGACCGTGTCCCCGAGACCGCCCGGTGTTGACATGCAAAGGGAGGCGGGACTCTCGGTGATTTTCAGAGGAAATGACAGACCTTCCCTCTGCCACCACAGGCTGATGAGGGGACAGCTGATCATGCACTAGCACCTCTGGAAAACGAAACAGGAAAAATGAAAACAGAAAACAACCCCAAGAAAGTCACATAAATTATTTATTGTAAAGACCAAAACTTTCCAGCAAGTCCAACCACTACTTGGCTTTAAAGTAAGTGAGAGGACAGGCTGGAAATCAGTGAGAGGAAGGGTGCTGGGGCATCTGTTGTGTCAGAAGTGCCTCCAGCACCCAGAGGTACAGGTGAAAGACCCCGTTTTTTGCCTGACAGTGCACAGAGGGACCCTTGCCAGGATGCAGCTCAGGATGGACACGGATCTGGGCTGCGGAGGGAAGAGGTAGGAACCGTATTTTGTCTTGGGGACTATTCAGCAGAATAAATCCTTGAAGGTGATCCCAGCAGCTGTGCTCCCTCCCCAGGGACTGTCCTCTGAGCCCACACGCTGAAGATGGGCTTTGATGTCCACTTTCTACCGAGTGAGGAGAAACTGAAACCGATTTCTTGTCCAAAGCGATGCCCAGCTCCTCCGGCAGAAGAAAGGCTCCCAGGGCTGAGCAGGTCACCATGGTCTGCTCCCACCAGGAGCCTTACGAGGCCAAGGATGGGGTTTCACCCCTCCACCTGCTCCCTCTGTGCCACCTCAACGAGCTTCTGCCCAGAGTGACTGAGTCACATCGACACCCATCCCAGCACTGCCAGCTACACCGACCCCACCATCAGCTGGGACGTGCGCTGCTGCTTCCAGCGCTGACACCACCCGAGTGCCCAGATCCCCGAGCAGAGCACCCCTTGGCACAGGGCCAGCAGACAGTGATGGGGACAATGAAGATGATCCCAGCGAAGATGAGCTCAGGTCATCCACCCTTGCCATCATGGACGGAGGTGCTGCAGGCTCTGCCCAGCGATGCAAATGCCTTTCTCCACTGGTGCCAACACCTCGAGATGTTCAGCCAGCTGCAGGGGATGGCAGACGTGCCATGACCACCTCTCCGGCCTCTGCCATGTCACCTCACTTCTCTCACCCACCTCCACCATGGGACTGGAGACGTTGTCCTCTGCCTCTGGCTCCTCCGCTGAAACACCAGCGCGGGTTCGGTGCTGTCTCCTCTCCTCTGACTGTTGCCCCTGAGGGGCTGAGCCCGCTGTCGGGTGGGCAGGAGAGAGGATGGTGTTTCAGCCCCTCTGGTGGAGGGAACAGGGCTGTGGCATGGAGGAAAAGAGGGGCTGGGAGCTTTTCTGAACCATATAAATAGCATAATGAGGACATCGTGTACACGGAAGCATCTCTAATCTGGAAAGCGATTCCAGGTGATGCAACTCCCAGCTCCTGCCAAGGGGCCGAGTGTGTGCCCAGTGTTCCCCAGCTGGAGCAAGGACCGGGACAGCTCTCCTGGGCGCTCCCAGACACCATGGGATGGGTAAAACAAGGGCAAGAAAACCCAGAAGAGATGCTGACACTGTCCCATGTAGGCTGACCCAGGCCTGAGGACTCAGCTCTTGCCTGGGGACAGTGACACCCCCAGGCTGGACTTCTGGGCGCTGATGGGTCACCACAGTGACACTCAACCTCCTGGCTGAGCCTAGCTGGAGAGAGACACAGTCCTGGGGAGCTAAAGCCTCCGTGTGCAGGAACCGGTGAATCTGGGGCTAAGCGAACATCCCAGTCACTATCTGTCCAGTGGGCCATGGTCCCCTGAGTCCTGCCTGGGTGGCTGGGTGGCCCCCAGCCTTGTCACAGGTAGGTGATCTCGATGACACTGGGCTCGGTGTTCCCGCAGGGAAGGTGATGTTTGCAGGAGCACCGGCAGCTCCCATCAGCCATGTCCACACCGCTCGGCTCCTGCTGGCAGGGCTGGGCAGGCGGCTTCTTCTGGGAGCCCAGCTTCTTCCAGTCCGTGAGGTGCACCCCATCGTCCAGGTCCTGCGGCATGGGCTCGTGGTAGAGGGTGATCTGCACGGTGCGGAGGTGGGGGCCGTAGTGCACCATGATGATGATGAAAACAGCCAAGAGAACGAAGATGACGACAATCACAGAGATCATGGGGAGCGCGTCGGATTTCTTCGTCGCGGTCCTGACGATGGAGATGGGGGTGAAGGCGGGCGCGTCCTGGGGCTCAGGCTGTCTCAGCTGGCTGCCGGGTGCGGAGGCATTCATGGCTGATCAGGCTGACCTGGGACAGAGGGATGCAGTGGGGACAGGGGTGACCACCCAGCAGAGGCTGTCCGATGGCCTTATCTCCTGCCCTCGAGCCGGCAGCTCCTCCTGCACTTGCAGCTACCAGGGAATGGGGCCATCCCGTAAGTGCCCCCTCCCTGGGGCTCACGCAACAGGATAAATTTTGGTGGGGGCTGTAGGGCTGGTGCCCTGAGCACATCCAGCCAGGGAGAGGATGCTTTGCATCCCCTTGTCCTGGACACCTTCACTGGGGGGGGTCTTCCCTCCCCACAGCACCTCACTCCCTGGAGGGGAGCCCCCACTCCTGCCCTCTTCCCCCAGACCCACACTGCTAATCCCCAACCCCGCCGAAACACCCCGTGAGGCATCCCTTGCCACTGCCGCAAAACCCCAGTGGGAGGCAGCAAGGGGGCAAAGGGAGGGCGAGCCCCCCCCAGCCCCGTGGGGTACCTCGGCGTCCCTGCTGCGCGGGAGTCATCGTCTCCAGCGGCGAGGCTGGGAAGCTGGTGGCAGGAGGAGCAGCAAAACCTCCGGGATGGTTCTCCGGGTGTAGGTGCAGCCGGACTCACCTCGGAAGCTGCCACGTCACGCCTCGGCCCCACACCCCCTGGGGTTCCCCGGGGACAAGGAGGAAGCATGTGCTCATCCTGGGGCAGGAGAGGTGCTCCCTTACCTCACTGGTGCCACATCAGCGCCGCCGCCCCCTCCCTCGCTGTCACACACCCTCACCAGAAAAAAAAACCCTCCTCTCGCCCGCTGCAAGACAAGCACCCCTTTGTTCGGGGAGAAAGCACCTACCGCCCCGCCGCCTGCACACACGCAACCCCCGGCTGCCTAACTGCAGGAAACCTCCCTCCTTCCACCCACCCAGTGGAAAAATTTAATGCGGTTAAGAAATTGGTGTAAAAAAAAAAAAATCCCCCTTCTGCACATGAGCTCTTTGCACAGCCCAGCAAAGCGTGTCCACACAGCGCTCCGGGCTCAGCAGACCCTCGCCGGCAGCGGTGTGAGTCGACAGCAAAGCCCCAGACCCTGGGACCTACTCGGGGTGACAGGCAGGAGCCAGCGCTGGGTCGGTGCTTGCACATCTCTCCCCAGCACAGCGGCCATGTGAGCAAAGCTGCGGGATGCCCTCGAGGCCGGCAGCGTTTACCCCCACACAGAATGGGGTACCACCCCCTGGGCTGGGGATGCCATGGGGTCTGACCCTCCGGGGTGACCCCGAGCACATCTCAGAGGAGAAAATAGGGATCCTTCAGAGCTTTGTGCCTGCAAAGCCGTTATCAAACACGTCTCCGCATCTTTCCATCCCAAAACAACGCTGCTCTTACCTGGGGGCTCTCAGCAGACAAGCTGGGGTGAATATTTGGGCTCTGTCTTTCCTGCGCGTGGGGAGCACGGGATGGGAAATGTCTCTTCCCCCATCCAGCTGAGCATTCGGCAGATTTGGCCGCACGTTAGAGCTGCTGGGAATTTGCATTCATTTCAGGATTCGGTAAAACCTTAATCTACAGCGTAATCTCTGAGCATCACATCTGTGCGAGAGAGAGAAAAAATGGGGCGGGGAGGGTGCTGCCAGGGGTTTTGTGAAACCAAAGGATGCTGTGTGATGCTGGCTGCTCTCAGTGTGATGGTTTTCTTGGGGTTTGGAGGTGTTCGAAGACACCCACCAAACGCAAGGAGCTGCGCAGTGCGCGGGGGAGCTCTCCCTCCCCTGCTGCTGTCTCCCAGCCGCGGAAAGTGCGGACCATGCGGCCGCAT